>CALYDG010000158.1:0-20258 GCA_944474755.1 Limnoperna fortunei | reverse complement strand
TTCAGGTGTGTACAAACAAAAGTATAGTAACATAATTGCGTTACGTATATGTAAGGGAGATAACTCAATAAAATGTTCACTCAAAATGCATGTAACGGAAATACTTTAACGTTTGTTTAACAAAGGTTTAAACTTTTTTATGAAGTTTTTTTCCTTAATTTCTCTCAACAAATCATCCGTACTGTGCATTTTATAAAAAGGAAATATTTTAAAAATATACAAACGTCTAAGTATTGTGACAACCATATAAAATATATATCCAGCGGATTTTTGAAACATCAGAAATACATGGTCAGTATCAATATATATATAGCGGATTTGGCCGAGGGGTCTAGACCGCTTGACATAGTGCAGGCGAATTGGTGAATAAATTATATACGTTCATATCCGTAGATATGGAGATTTTAACACCTGAAGTGTCCCAAGTACGCCCTGAGGCGAAGCCGAAGGGTGTACAAGGGTGCTGAAGGTGTTCAAATCTCCATATCTACGAATATGAACGTGTATAACGAATTTATCCCCGGTATTAGTTTTAAATAATGCATTTTTAGGTACTTTGTCAACGCAATGGCGGACGTTAAAGTGACGTTTTCATCATTATCAAAGGAAGTTTGAATGAAATTTGATAAAAATGAGGCTTTTTACAAGGTGTAGGGTACTACCTTTGGTAGAACCCTACAGTTCCTGAAAAAGAACAGTTATTTGTTGGATTCAAACAGATGTTTAAGAAATAAATTTTGGCGATAAATGCCTTGCAGAGACGTCATAATAGTGTAGCGTCGTTGTTTGTCAAACTGCATATTTTGTTTCTTTTTCTGTTAAAAATAAAGCACATTTGGACCTTTTGTTAAAGATTTGATCATCCTATATATGACACAGACCGATTACCATTTATAATATAAACCCATCTTAAGTACTTTTGTGCAACTAACGCATAGCTCAACACCCGGGTATATGACTTAGCAACGAGCCGGGTATATTGGTTTTGTAAAGACGTGTTCCAATCAAATTCCAGGAACAATGCCGATACGGGGATAAATATATATATATATTTAAGGAATACTTCAAATTTCTGAACAGATTATACGATATATGGTTTGGGTCTGCTTACGCCTAATAAACCGCGAATTTTAACTATAAATCTTATCAATTTTTGCGGTAAAAGCGTCGATGACGTCGTGGAACTATTTGAATTTTAACGGCGTTAGAATAGGTCAAAGGTCACGCAAGTTATTTCTTATAATATCGTTTCCCCGATTTGAATTGACCAATCAGATTTCAGCTTACAAAGCAAATTAAATTATATATATATATAAGTATCATTATCAGGATACATTTTTTGTATAAAGTGAACAACAAAAATATTTTCAATTATTTGAATTTTTTATTCACTCAAGGCCTGATGAAGCTCTTTGGAAGAGCGAAATATTGCGTTCCTTATATATTATTTGTATATACAAGGACAATTTAAAAATGCAAAAATATAAAGTACCGAAGGTTAATTGATTATAGGATTAAACACCGTTTTCAATGGATTTATCGGTATATCAACAAGACCAACTCACTCACAAACAAATAAAAGTCCGAAGGACTTTTATGATATGTTTGTGAGTGACTTGGTCTTGTTGATATACCGATAAATCCATTGAAAACGGTGTTTAATCCTTATAATTCTTTAAAATTGCATTAAGAAATTAATTTATCTAACGTGTTTCTCAACTTCATATTTCTTGTGTATTTGGTAGCGGGATTGACTGAACGTATGAATATTTTGTTTATTTTTAAACGTACGATTATTTCCATAAACCATTTTCTGATTTTAATAAACACAATTTTTAGTTTTACATCAATCTGTAACCTTATTTTCTGTATCGAACACAAGGAAAGTTTTAAATTTAACAAATCATTAATGATAATTCATCAAACAAATAATTTGTAAGATGATCGCTACTTTCGATATTGAAAGCCGCCATCTTTGTTTACATTGGTTACGCTAAAAATAGTTCGGTCAACGTCGTTTATCCTAAAATAAACGGAGTCAACTTCATTTATCAAAAAATATTTTTCGTTAAAAACCTCAACCGGAAGTAATCTAGACCAATCAAATAAACGTATTTCTAAATATGCAAATCATATTAGAATTATTGTTTGGTGTGTAACGTCAGGCAAGCAATATTTCAGCTACACTCAGGACATAAGTACCGAAAAAGAAAGTACTGAACTTATTGAAAATATATATACATGTAAACCCACGGTTTTCAATACGGGTTAAAAGGTGAATTGAATTTCATCAAAATTTGCTTTTTAGAATCGATCAAACTAGGATGTTTTACACACCTCATGATTTATCAGTTATAAGTTATTGGTCTACCTGTCGACATCAAAGAATAAAATAAACATATGGTTGTTAATTACAAATGTTGACAACTTCCTATTGGTATTCTCCCACAAACCATTTTGGCCAATAAAAATTAATTTCCACAACACAACAACATATATGGCACGCGAAAATTATATTTTATCCGTAACATAGGATTATGACTCATAATTCAAGATTAAGGTAATTATCTTTAGAGCAGATACAATACAAAATAATTTCATGACATATAATTCACAATAAACCGGCTTAAAGTATGTCAACACACTCTAACTTACTTTTATGGTTGATAATCATAGATCCGATGTGTGTACTAACATATAGTAGCCGGCTTACTGTGAATTATTACTTGATTAAATTTACGTTTTAGATTTATAACTATAGATCGATTTATGTGACTTAATAAGTCGTAAGAACTAATAACAATCATGTTCCTGAAAAATAATAGGGGATGAGGCCTCTCATTAAGAAATGGGGGGTTTTTGATCATAATACGGAAAGCCTGACTGCGGGCACACTGTGAGTAATTTGTTTGGAGAGTGCCGAACCAGAAACCGCGTCTGTCTCTACCCAACTCGCCATACTTTATGGTGGAAATTCAAAATGTTTTCCCAGTCGTCCATCCCATTTCCCTCAGTTGAACTTGTTCGTCGCCGCGAATATAGCTGAAATACTGCCAGCTGGTACTTAATGCATTACCTGAATGCTATGTTTAATTTCGTTCTGAAACAAATTGGATTTGAACTATTATGCTACTCTTGTTATGAAGAAGTGCATCTAGATAGGTACATAAATGGAGGATTAGATAGAGGCGGTAGATATTGCCTGTTGCAGCTGTCTATAATTCTTTATCCCAGTATCGGTTTTATTCCTGGAATTCGATTGGTCAGTTACACGTCTTTACAAAACCCATATATACCCGGCTCGTTGCTAAGTCATATACCAGGGTGTTGCTAACCGTTAGTTGCACAAAAGTACTTAGGATGCGTTTATATTTTAAATGGTAATCAGTTCGTGTCATATATAGGATGATGAAATCTTTAACAAAAGGTCCAAATGTATTTTATTTTTAACAGGAAAAGAAACAAAAGATATATAGGATCTAACACCGGTGGGAGGGCAAGACGGGAATATCTCAGACACCCAAGTGAAAAGATTTCTGGTCTCCAACGAGGCTCTGCCGAGTTGGAGACCAATAAAAATCTTTCACGCGGGTGTCTGAGATTTTTCCATCTTGCCCAACCACCGGTGTTTGATTCTATTTCTCACTAATTCGTTAAAAAATCCAGTTCTGTTCTATTGAAAGATGGCAACAAATAGAGTTATCTACCCTGAACGTAATCTCCAGTGTACACATGTTGCATCACCGTGTTTGTTTCATGTTTACCGCTATCATTGTGGCATAAATTGGGTCATGGAAGCTCAGATATGTTGTTTTCATGTTAATATTTAAAAAGGCATAGTAAACCAACACAACTAAAGCAAATATTTTATAATTTTTATTGCTGAACCGACAGTTGACGTCACAATACATTTTTACGGGAAAAGATCGAGCTTGAAATTCTTATCTCACCCACGGGTTGAGATAAGGATTTCTTCCGTAAATGGCCGATTTCTGGTACAGATGACCCAGTACAGATGAGCTCACGCGCACACATCTGTACTTGCTGAGTCATCCAATCAAAACGCCAGAAACAAGAACGTTGTTATGGAAGCATAACAACGTTCTTCTATGACGTTCATTATTTCCGGCGTTCTGATTGGACGTCAGAGACAATGGAGTCTAAAACAATGGAGAGTCTATAGGTTATATCGATGTGAAAGTTGTTGGTTTACGGAAGAAATAGGTCCTTTCATACGTTTTTGGGAAAGTCCGTGTGAACTTTCACTCGTGATAGAAATTTTTATGTCTTTTGGCTCGTTCCGCTGCGCTCCACTCGCGAAAAGACATAAAATTTCTATCACTCGTGAAAGATCAACCGGTCTTTCCCAAAACGTATGAAAGAACCTATTAATCTCAACCGGCTAAAAATAGGTACCACGCTGTCTCATTAGTGAGAAATGCAGTTTGATAAACAACGACGTCAATCTATTATGACGTCTCTGTGAGACATTCAGCGCCAAAATTTATTTCTTAAACATCTGTTTGAATCCAACAAAAAACTGTTCAAGAACTGTAGGTTCTACCAAAGGTTGAACCCTACACCTTGTAAAAAAGCCTCATTTTTATCAAATTTCAATCAAACTTCCTTTGATAATGATGAAAACGTGATTTTGACGTCCGCCATTGCGTTGACAAAGTACCTAAAAATCCATTATTTCAAACTAATACTGGGATAAATTCGTTATACACGTTCATATCCGTAGATATGGAGATTTGAACACCTTCAGCGCCCCGTATTTGGGGCACTTCAGGTATTTAAACCTCCATATATAACTAATAATATTCTTTGCCGATATCTGCAAAAAAGGTAAACATAATATTATGAAATAGGCGCAGCCAAAATGCGAGCACAGACAAAATAGTCCTTTTTTATTAATATATAATGTGCATTTCAGAATTGACGTTACTTCCGAACACCCTTAAGGTGCCTCTAAATTCCAGTGGTCACCTGACGTCTTTATTTTTAATGACGTCACATAAAAGATCGATTTAGAGATTGCAAAAAACTAGTATGAAATTTTTGTTGTTATTACATAATACATATTTTTGCCTTTTTCCTATTGGCGTAAACCAATACACGTGACGTTCCATTTCCTATCATATTGGTTTGCAAAAAAAACTCATTCTACTCAATAAAAAACCATATTGCACTCTCGTGAGAAATTTATGAATGAAAATACCCAGCACGTGCTGTTTCCTGCAACGAAAATACGATAGCCAATCAAATCTTCTTTCTTTAATCCCCTAAACCAATCAAAATTATCGTTCTGACTGTTGTTCGGATTATATTGTTGTTTGTAAACATGGTAACGTCATCGAGTGAACGTAATACGGATAACATGGTGCAATATTTTTCATTGACGCAAGCTTCACTTCAAATATAACACCAGGTCAGGACCTCCGATATAAGCATTTTCATTGGTTAATTTTATGACGCAATTTAATATCACATGCACATGCCAATCTTTTTTTAAATATGGGAATACCTTTTCTTTATAAATTTTAAATATAAATTATATTTTACCTTTACGTTTAAATTATGAAATCATAATGTAAACTCAGCTGAGAAATGTAAACATTGAACGTCACAAAGAGAACGCTGTCATAATACGTTCGTTCTACTTGAACTTATCTATAATACTAATGGTCAGTCTAGAGAATACTCGAACGTCAAATTTCAACGCTGTCACCGTTGAAATCCAATGCTCCTGACCTGACGGTTATATCTGAAGGCCGCTTAGGCTCATGAGGATATCATCGTCAGGGTACCAGAATAGTAATACGGATAGTTCTGGTGGTAATAAGCGAAGATTTGCAGGTATTACTAACTTGGAAATTAATGAAATCATTAAGAAAAGAGATGTCAACACTCGCAAATCGACAAGCGATAAGGTTTTTTACGAAATATTTACGTGAAACGGATATGTCAGTTAGTTTGGAAACGGCGGACCCTCGGGAATTGGACTCAATTCTTTGTAAATTTTATGCAGAAGCAAGGAATGAGGATGGAACATTATACAAGAAATAACCACTGCAAGCATTTCGTCATAGATTATGTCGATATTTTACCGATATTCGAGAAATAAACATTATGAAAGACAGTCACTTTCGGGAATTTAAAAAACCTGTATTTTCCATTTCGTGGCTCAATAAATTATGTAATAAAACAATTACTACACTTGAACTTGATCAATATGAGGTTTTATGGAGCAGGGTAGAATAATATTGAATTTGGCTTCGCCTCGTTCAATATTATTCCACCCTGCTCCATAAAACCTCATATTGATCTCGTTCAAGTGCAGTAATTGTATATTATTTTTTAATATAACATTTATTTTTTATCGACTTTATTTTTAAGTCTTTCTTTAAAATTAATTTTAGTGCTCTTCTTCATTCACTTTGTTAATTTTTTTTAACGATGATCAACTTCCGGACGAAAAGCATTAAGCAGATTTTGTTCACGTGATTTCATTTTGGTCACATGACAATTGCCGTAGAGCACACCACTGCGGGCCGTGCTCGCTATTACTAAAAATAGATTTCAATATAGAAAATAAAATCGTTATTTTATATAAATAACAAGACTATTATTTTACACAAGCAAAGGTTTAAGTATATGGCAATATAACAATGTAAATATTTATTTCGTAAAGCCTCTGAAAAATAGTGATTTTTGCAGGCTAGAAAGAATTCAGCAAACAACTTAAGCAATAGCAAACAAATATACTACCAGCCGGATAATTTAAATGACGAACGCCTTGGGTGTAAAAAAGAAATATGGTGTATTGGAATATCTCAATTGAAAAATATTACATCTGTGTCGATAACGACTTGAATAATGCGTGTGTCGACTTCTGGAGCGTTCTGATAATTTAAATCGATTTTTCTCAGTAAATCCATGGTGTTGAGACGTGCTTTCAGCATGCTATTTGCTAGACATTTTCTCTCCTGTTAGATACGATGTTTATTTGAGCGTACGGAACATTGGCCAAAATCGATTTTATAGCAAGGTATCGAACGCCAAGGACACTGTCAAAAAAGACAATCCACAAATCAAAGTCCAGGAAACTGGCAAACTTTTTGAACAAACAACCAAAAATAACTGGGGGACTCGGTGGCTGAGTGGTCAAGGTAGTTCGTCTACTATTGCTCACGTGGTCTGTCAAGATTGCGGGTTCGATTTTCACTGCAGGCAGGGTGTACTCGACTCCAATCTTAATTGACAAGGATTGCCAGTTTTCCTACCGCAGGTCGGGGGTTCTCTCCGGGTACTCCGGCCTCCTCCCCCAATAAAAACTGGACGCCATGAAATAGCTGAAAAATTGCTGAAAGTGGCGTTAAAACACCATTCAAACAAACATCAAACAAACCAAAAATAGCTACAGCAATGGTCCCGGTATTTGCATTTCAAAAGAAGTGGTGGGTTAAATACAGGTTTTATGGCATGCAAAACCTCCCGCTTACATTACTGTAGTATGAGAGTTGGTTTGTTGATGAAAATCGATAGGTATCATATATACCGTTAATAGGTGTATCCAATAATCATCGCAGCACAATCACTGTGTACTCAATTCCAAAATTGGAAGAAAAAAAACTATCTACAATCGTATTTTCAAACGAGATACAATATTGTTCAACAAGAAAATAGTAAATACATGTATAGTAAAACTTATGAATGGAGCGGAGGAGTTGTGTTTTCATTTGTATGTTTCTCCCGAAGAAATTAGTGACGTTAGCAAAAATAATCATTAGTGTACCCGCTGCAGGTTGTTACAATGGAAGGCAGATGTGGACATTTTAGCTTTGTACACAAGTAAACGACAACGCAAAAATGATAAAACGAACACATCCGGCTTTCATAAAGAGGCGTAGATTATCGTATCCAAATATTAAGGCTTAATTTTACTGCCGTAATAATCCGATCCCCCCCCCCCCCCCCAAAAAAAAAACATTTTACCAAATGTAATGTTTTCCCCCATTGTAATCCGCCCAATACAACTAAACACAACTTTAAATGTGAAATAAAATGAGAAAAAAACATGGATACTTATGTAAGACTGTAGATGACTTATTACAGTATATTCCGGTGCTTCAGACATATACAACGAGTAGAGTACACGACTACGGCAAAAAAACTCTGGCAAAGGGTACATACCGAATACCCTTTCAACCTGTGTGTCGTCTTTCTTACTTTGTCTTTAAGAAAAAAATTCTGTCGATTAAAATTTACTTTTGATGTACGAACAATACCCTCTCCTTTGTTGTTGTATTTAATTAAGTAATCATTTCCCAATGATTCCAGTTATGGTTTGATTATTATTTTCAGTTAATTTTGTGTATATAAGATCAATTATAACTCTGTTTACAGCAGTGAAAACATCAGTTCATCTTAAATTTAAAGTAATACAACAATCATTTTTCTTCAGAAGCTTTTCTTAAAATTGAACATTTCTATGGGTAACCTATATATATATCTGTGCTGGTTATAATTAGGGAGGAGACGTGCATTACAATTAAGTCACAGTGACGTAAAAATACGATGAATATTTGTAGTTAACTTGAAAATTAATGACTTCCATCATTTATCTCTCGAGTCTGCTGATGCATACTGAATCAATATTATATTTTGGAAGAAACAACATCGCCGATCTTTAATCAGATTTATAATTAACTCTGAGTTGAAGCCGAATCCTACTTCAGCATCCTTTACTAAGCCTTCCATTAAGACACTGAGTTTCACCATTGATCGATACCCGCCATTTCTTTAGGGGGAAAGCTTGATTGGTAATTGGAGGAAATGAAATAAAATCAAATTTGTAACCCAAGAGTTAGTCTTGAGACAAAATATAATGTCGTTAGTGTTGGGTTATTTTTATGATGTGTATAATGTAATTGTGTGATAGCACAAATATAACATGTGGCACCAAAGGAATTGTATTCACAAACTTAAGATAAGGCGAGTTTTATGATGGTAGCATATATATGGAGATGAAGATATCATCGCTCATTGTAATTAGGTAGGTGTCGATTAATTTATATAGATCATAACTGTCTACTGTTTATAGTGTAATTGTGGAATATTTATGCTATTTAAGTTTGTAAAGCTATATATGTATTGATTTTTATTTCATCTTGTTCACCATTTCACACTAGCCAGATTATCACTTTCTCATCAATACACCAGAAACTACTTATTTAACCATTTCCATAAGTTGCTGGGAGTACGATAGACTATAAGAACGTTATGTAAAAGATGGTGTGTGGCAACTTCGAACAGCGTCGCACTTATCGGACCCTTTATTATGCCTACAATTCTGTTAGTCTAAACACTTTCGTACGAGTTCTTGTGGAGATGCGGCAAGTATCAGTTTTCTTTTTGATTGTAGATCTTGATTTAAACCCCTCAAACCACCAAGTATATACACGATGAAGCAATTTATTTCGAATCCAAACGGTAATCATGATTAAATGTATTAGTTTCTAAATAAACGTGAGTCTTTTCGAATATAAAATAACGATATCTATCAGCACAATTTCATTATAATGTTTTTATTTCTTGCATGCGAACAATTGTTGTACGGAAGAAATTCATAGAAAGAAAACCAGTATTGAATGTTTTGTTGAACTTAGATGCATACATATAAGCAATTTTGCATTTACATCTTGTTCTTAGATATTTCCAGACCATATCATTGCCATTAAAACAAATGGTTCAACGATGTAGACTGACTGAATTTAGAACCACATTTGTCTCATTCGGCACTATTTTGAATTCGCTCGTTTAGACTGAAAGAAGGTTTGCATGAAAAAAGTTTATTCACAATTACACAATGTGCTATAAAAGAATAAATGTTTCAATAATAGGAAAGTTTTACAAAGCTGTAGAAGTTGTCACGAGAAACAACGAGAATACCCCATGTGACCTACACAAAAATGTAATTGTTATTGGTTAATATCGGATGTTACACAACCAAAGTTAGACGGAGAACCAAGGTTAGCGAGCCTATGATACAGATGTGCAACTACGCGAAACGTTCGAAAACACACTTTACTAAATTCTGCACGCGTTATTTCTGAAAATCGATAAATGCGTAGATTTGTTCCTAATAAAGTAATAATTCTACCAATGATGATCTTTATTTACATATTTTGATTGGTGATAATCGTAACGCCAAACTATCCATTTAACATCTCCACATATATTGTAGTTTACTCAATATATATCAACGGACGTTTATTTTCTTAATGTGATCCCTTAATTACAACCACAACGACACGTAATACTACACACCTGACATAATCCTTTGTAATGGAGTAGTACATCTTTTTATTTTTGTCTAATATAATTTTTTCAATATTCCCAACAGCCTCGTTTGCCGTCGTACGTTTGACATTGACATTATTTGTTATTCGTGATTTATGGCATGAAAGAATGTGTCTAATTTGTATCCTTCTTACGTAAAAAAATGTAACATAAAATAACCGTAAATGTATACTGTACTGTTTACATGATTTTTATCTCTGTACATAAAGTATTTTGATCTCGAATAGAAGGGGGAAGGTTCCATTGTAACCCACTTTATTGATGACAAATGTAGTGAAAACATTGAGTGAAGTCTAAATATGCCCTGTATATGGCGTAGCCATATTTTGAAGCGTTGAACGCGGGAACCTGGTGCCCTATAAAACTACACTTATAAAACACGTCTTAAATAGTTACAGTTGTTCTTATTGGTCTGTTATTTCACGGTTTTCGCAGTAAATTATAGAGTTTATATTGTTATCCTCAGAAATTAGACGTGACTAAGCAATGTTCAATATTCAACTGCGGTCAATGAATGGTCACTTTGTTTTATTGGAAATATTGCGAACGCTACAGGAACATGAATCAATATTACCAATTGAGGATATAGTGACATAACTACTGAGGCCAGGAAATCCCATTGCTACAATTTATAAAGACAATGCGTTGATGTTTGTAATTAGCAAAATCACTATTCTTAATCGCCGTAGTCTAAATGTCTAAATGTCAGACCACTGGTCTATACAACCACAATAACATCAGGGAAATGAACAATTCAATATGTCGTTATGATTGGCATATTTCGTGATGCGTCGACAGTAAACGAAAAGCCACCAAACACACAAGCAAAAAAAAAAAAAACAAAAACAAAACAACAAGCACCTTTGTAAATGTTTAATATTTCACTGGCATTTACTAACGAACTACTTTAACCACTCGCCCACCGAGGCCCCCGCTCATGTTGGGAGGATGACGTTATTAATATTAATATTAAAATATTATTTATTTTCTAGCGGGTATAAACATTTTTCTTTATAGAAAACAGCGGGGGAGAACATTTTAAATAATTAATCTTAGCAGGGCAAAGAGATCACATTTTGCATCTTGGGTTAGTATTGCACAATCCCTAACCAGTCTATCGCATACACTAGCTGAGTGACTTTATGGAGAATGACTGTATATTTATTTTCCAGATTATTTACATGAGATTAAACACAATTTAAAGTTAATTAGCGAAGACAGAATGGAGTGGAGTCCTTCATGATGATACTTTATCTGATCCTTCTAGCTATGTGGGGATTCCAGACCTATTGTACCCTCCCACAGACGGCAAAGAAAGTTTCTAATAACACAGGTAGGTTTTTATACCCAACTTAACGAATTCGCTTTAGGCAGTGTGTGTTTTTGATCCGACCGTCAATATAAACAATGTAATTTTAAAAAATAACGACTAAAGTTGTACATTTTGTCCCAATATGAACACAAACACCAAGGTAACATGATTTCGATGTCGCATTGAAGTCTTTGTATGTAGACTACATTTGTTTGATTTACCCAAACCTGTGCAAATGAGGTAAAATTGTATGTAAAAACTGTCCAATGCTGATGTGCAATAAATAGGAAAATGTGGTTTTGAACGATCAATGTTTCCATTGCTTTGTGACATCAATTTTTATGCTTCAAATTCGCCAAAGTTGCGCTAAAAGTGCAAATATATGACAATAACCAGTTCACCTACCTAAGTACCTTTTGATAAAGTATTTTATTTAAATCTGACTCATATCAAAACCAACAATGCACAACTGATACTATATGTAACTTGCCATGACAAATTTGTCACTTGAATTTTACCTTTATCGTTGAGAATTGTGTTGGGTTTCAATTATGTTTATCCTCCCAAGTCAGGCGTTTTGAGTCCGCATTCATCACTCGGACACAGAACCCCTATTCAAATTAAAATTAAATCTTTCACTTGCTCCCCTTTTTTGTTTTTGGTCGCTGCGTTACAAGCCAGGGGAAAAATCTTTCCCAACTTTATTTGCAATATTTATAAATGATTTGCATAACTAAATTTTAATGTAATAAAATCAATTGGTTCTGATCTAGAATATGAACTTGTTATTTACAGAATAATATTCATGTTTTTATATGCTGATGATACTGATAGTAGTGAAGATTTACAGAAAATGTTAGATAAATTTTGACTATACTGCACGCAAAATACCTTAGGTTCACGATCAATATAATCAATTTATTATCAATAAGCTATTTAACAGCCTTTGACACATACAAAAAAGACATAACAACAAACAATTCTACACATCACTTATAATAAGTCCCTGTACTTCAATTGGATTGACGGTATTTTAAAAAGGAATCTAGATTTCTGGACCTATCGAAAATTTGTGGGGTTTAATGAGAAGAAATTTTTGCTTCCCATTAAATCATTAAAATTTTTATATTCTTTCATAAGTTCTGAAACATAATGTTGCCTAAGCCGCTGAGTTTTATAACAATAGAACATGTGGGTTTCATCTTTTATTACTCCAATGGGACAGAAATTAAAGTCTGAAAATTTGGGGTTGTTAAGGAATGATCACTTACTCGGAGTTTTGTTATTAGTTTCCTATGTTCAAAGTTAATGCAAGATAAATAAAGTTCAGTTTTAAAGGCTAGTTTTCTTTGTGTTTTGTTTGTTTGTTTTAATTGTGTGCCACCTTCAGCACCGACCAGCGGCAGGAAAACTGGCAATACTAATTGTGTGCCACCTTCAGCACCGACCAGCGGTAGGAAAACTGGCAATACTAATTGTGTGCCACCTTCAGCATCGACCAGCGGTAGGAAAACTGGCAATACTAATTGTGTGCCACCTTCAGCACCGACCAGCGGCAGGAAAACTGGCAATACTAATTGTGTGCCACCTTCAGCACCGACCAGCGGTAGGAAAACTGGCAATACTAATTGTGTGCCACCTTCAGCACCGACCAGCGGTAGGAAAACTGGCAATAATAATTGTGTGCCACCTTCAGCACCGACCAGCGGCAGGAAAACTGGCAATACTAATTGTGTGCCACCTCCAGCACCGAACAGCTGTAGGAAAACTGGCAATACTAATTGTGTGCCACCTTCAGCACCGACCAGCGGTAGGAAAACTGGCAATAATAATTGTGTGCCACCTTCAGCACCGACCAGCGGCAGGAAAACTGGCAATACTAATTGTGTGCCACCTTCAGCACCGACCAGCGGCAGGAAAACTGGCAATACTAATTGTGTGCCACCTTCAGCACCGACCAGCGGCAGGAAAACTGGCAATACTAATTGTGTGCCACCTTCAGCACCGACCAGCGGCAGCAAAACTGGCAATACTAATTGTGTGCCACCTTCAGCACCGACCAGCGGCAGGAAAACTGGCAATACTAATTGTGTGCCACCTTCAGCACCGACCAGCGGCAGGAAAACTGGCAATACTAATTGTGTGCCACCTTCAGCACCGACCAGCGGTAGGAAAACTGGCAATACTTGTCAATTGTAAACCTCTTAAATTAGAGAGAAAAATATATCTACCTCCATACTGGTATACTTCTGTTAATAATGTTTTGAAATTCAATAAGTTATTTTCCTCGAAAAATGTAATGGAATTAAAGAAATTATGTAGATTTATTAAAGTTATAAATGTGAAAGTCTACCCTCTTGGTTTATGTATTAACATATGTAATTCACACATGTGCACCTAATTTATATTGTTTTCATTTATAGTATATTATCTTCTCTGTAACTATTTATTATGGTTTGTGAGAATAAACTTCATTCATTCAATAAGACAAGTTTGCATATTGGTTCAATACCGAACCAAGTAGTTTATATTCTGTATCGGTTTCTATAATTTGTTTTTTATTGTTTATAAGTGGCTTTTCAGCTTTTACCTTTCTTTTAAAAAAAAACCATACATTAAGGTTTTTACTATACACTGTAATTGTTAACAATTGATTATTGATACCCTATGTTTTAGGTTTCTTTGCTTTCTGTTAGGATTACTATATCATGATATATATTAGTTTTCATGGTTTACATAAATCATCGAGGAAAATATCATTTATATTATAAATAAATATATTAAATAAAATGGGGCTTGTAGTATCCCCTTCACGTAATTTTAATGAAAAGAAAGAAAAACAAGTATCATCAATCTTTAAATATGCATTTAATAATTTGTGATTTACACATTTCGGTATCATGTTGCTCTGAGCATTTAATACAAGTTTGCTTTTGATTTTTGCAAGTCTTGGCATAGTGTCCTAATTTAGCACAGACCGTGCAGAACTTTGGATTAGGTTAAAATTCTGCCAATTCATAATTTAAAGTATGATCCATTCTTAGCTCTTTTACATCTTTTAATTGGGAATCTAGTCTCACAATTAAAAAGTCAGGTTTTTGGACCTCTTTTAGGGAGACGTCGATTTTGTTATGCTGTTTAATCATTTGTTCCTGTTCTTTAAGGGATAATACATCCGTTTGTATGTATCGCCTTATTGTCTCAAATATGTATTTAGGGCTGTCTGACTTTTTTTATTGATTTTTGGTGACTAATTTTACTCGTATAATGAAGCCGTTACATAGTACGGTCCTAGCTTTGTTGCGTCCAGTAGTTTGGAACGCAACCTAGCTAGTGGCACATGTACCATGTAGCAACTTTTGAGCCTCCTAAATTTGAAGGACTCCTTGCTTTTGTCCCCAAGGAAGCTCAGTATCATGTACTGAAAACTGAGCGCCATGATATTGAGGAAGGCCCTGTTATTAGACTTTATTACCACAGTTTCTTCAACCAGATAATCATTTTTGTTTATCTGATTTTGATAGACCTTTTTTTGTTTGGATGTCTGATGAGGGGAGTCTGGGCTGGAAAGTTTTCTTTTTTGGTTAGGCATGGTTGAGCGGTTTAAAAATTTAAACTAATAAAATGAAGCAACTTTTTTTTAGGAAGGGAGAAAAACTTATTTATTGACCTAATTTGTATTGGGAATAAACTGAGATTTTAACTTAAATAACAGATATTTGCAGACAGATATAATTTAGGTCAAATAGAAACTATTTAAAAGGGAACAGAAATATGTAAAAAAAAATACTTATCGTCGCTATGTATGCTGGCAACCACGAAGATACTGAAGAACTGCTACGCAAGCACAGAGTTATTCCAGACACTGGAGACCGTCTTATTCGTTCAAATGTTACGACACGAATGTGATCTATGAAAAACTCCCCAAGTCAAGTCATATAGAAAGCCGTCCGACCTAGGGCATTAAGTTGTCGGTGTAGGACGTAAAAAAATCCCCAAGTAAATAAGTCAGTCAGGGTCTTTAGGTATACGTATAAATCAAGAGCACTTGGTTCTTTTATATGAAACCAAGAGCTTTGGCCCCAAGTATTAAAGAGACGAAAGTGTCATACTAATACATTGAAGATAAGCGCATAGAGTGAAGGAGCTAGTAGAGCTAGAAGAGCTAAAAGAGTTCAGAGCTAGAAAAGTGAGAGAAATTTAAGAGCTCAAAGAGTCAAGTTGACTTCAATTTAGATTTATATAAAAACGTTACAAGTTTATAAGATCAGTCTCGGATCCCGGGGTTAACTCGGGTACGAACCCCTAAACACGTTACAGTTTCTTTATGTATATATTTGTGAATTAATGTCTTCAATATGAAGAAGCTATCACTTGTTCTATGGTTTTATCCTGAAACGAAATTGGGAGTTTGAAAGTTATGGTAAAGATATACAAATTGTAAACGATGTTCAGTATTTAGGCACTTTTTACCTAGAGTTATTTTCTTACAACTAGAAAATATTTGAGTGAAATAGTTTTAATGGCTATGCATAGTATACTAAAAAGTAGACAACATAATTAATATATTGAATACTTTTTGGACTTATTTGGTAAATGCATACCACAATATTACCCCCGAAGTATAGTGATTAAAAAAAACAAGGAATTACTATAAAGTATCCGTATAATTTTTTTCAAGCCCATACTGCATTTGAAATAATCAACTCCTTATTTCACGGTCTATGCTTAACTCGGACATCAGTCCACTCGAGGTTATAGTGAAAATCTGAATAATACATTTTTGGAGTAGAATTGTAAATGGTGAAGAAAGCAAGATATCCAGTTTATCATATCAGTTAACGTTTACGAATTTAAAAAATTAAGGAATAGAAAAATATATAAAAAAATATATCAATTCGATCAACACACTATGGAACAGATACGTGAATTCGCCAAAATGTTTAAGTTTTATTTTACTTGTTAATTTGTTAAAATTATATAATTTCAGTAATAATATCTTTTGGATATATTTCCTTTAATTTGCTTTTTATTTTATAAAATGGGTTGTCACCATTTTAATGATCTGATCATTCCAGATTAACCTGACTTAGACTTAATTTTAGTCCAAATTTTAACTAGCATTCATACAACTTGTTCTAACGATCTATCGTTTCTCGGTAAACTCCTTGTTGATAAATAGAAACGTAAGATTTTTCTCTCTCAGACCATCAAATACACTTCCTCAGCTTCTAATATCACATAGGATTTCATTTGCCTCCATTATAAATAAATTGTAGAAGCCATTATTCTGTCTGAAACCCGCAAGGGAAAAGAATCGATGATGTTAAAGTATTTTATATCGAATTTTGATAACATGAAATAGAACCATGGTCTGTTTTCAACAGAAGATAATACCTCTCTCATGATACAAATTGTACGGAATGGCTTTTAAGAATTAATTATATCTATCGTAATTCTAATCTAAAAACATTTAAAGTTAATGTAACTGTAATATGGGTATACCTTAATTCTATTTCAGGGACTAGTATAACTGATAAATAGGTTCATGCTTTGATATGGATGACACGGGTGATTTTTTCCGGAGAAGTGTTCTTATATATTTTGCCCGAGGACTTGAAATGCATATCACAGCCTCACGTCTACAGGCCACTTGATATGCACATCAAGGCCTCGTCCAATCTCTGTGTATACTACGTCAACCACAATCACCTCTGCCACACCATTGGTGACGCCATCGGAGATCCCTCATGGCAGATAAGCATGCGCAGTAATTTTTTTTAAAGTAAAACCGTATCAAAAGTGTATAAATATACTATTTAAAAATAGATAAGATCTCGTGTATTTTAGGCGTTATATATGGGAATCAGTTATGTTCTCTGTGACGGAGAGTGGCCCTCACCTGCACCTATTATGACTTCAGGTGACGTAACTTATATAATATCGTATGTTAGTGTCAAAAGGCTGAATGGTATGTTCCCTTGCCAGTAGAGGATACCGATACGTTTGCTGATGCAATGGAAAACATATACACAAAAAGAAAAACGAGACTGTTTGTTTGTTTGAATGATGTTTAACGCCACCTTCAGTAATTTTTCAGGTTTATAATGACGTCCAGTTTTTTATTGGAGAGGAGGCCTAATTTCTCGGAGTAAACTTCCGACATTCGGTAGGAAAACTGGCAATCATTGTCAATTCAGGTTGTAGTCAAGTGCACCCTGCCCGCAGTGAAACGCGAACCCGCAATCTCAGTGTTGACAGGGGTTTCCTACGAGAAAACGGCTTCTTCTCCAATAAAAACTGAACGCCGTGATATAGTTGAAAAATTACTGAAGGTGGTGTTAAACACCATTCAAACAAACAAACAGTTCCGTTTTTCTTTGTGTTTATATTATCCATATATCAGGTCGCCCGGCCTAATATGGGAGTCTTTGAATTACACAGGCACCCGATATGGAATGCATGTGTAATAATCTATATGTATATAAGAATGTCCAAGTATTTACTAGTACATACCAATGACTGGTAAATAAGTCTGGTGAATATTGTGGTCTGACCATTGCAGCTATATATTCACAAACACAACGTGCAATAGAAATAGCCTGCAGAAAACGTCGAACTTGGGCAAGCAAGTACCCGGTAAAAACAAGTTACCTGTAATAATAGAAAACTTCTGTTCTAATATGACAGTGAACTGCAGTGAAACATATGTGGATTACCGTTTGACGACAGATTTTTCTTAACTAATACATTAGTCCGACAATCTGATAATGGATTTTTTGTATATATTATATAGGATGACAAAGTTACTTTTCATACATTCAATGTAAGTAAGTTATATGCAGAAGTGTACATTTTTAAATTTAGAAGAGGTGCACATGAGCACCGAGGCCTCTCCAAGCTCCAGGGCTTTTGACGGGAAGACCTGAGACCAAGTTACTCGAAGCGCCTGAAATCTAAGCATTTACAAAAATGGGGGGGGGGGGCAAGATCTTTTCGTGACACGTCTTTTAACTGTTTTTTTAAATAAGGCAACTGTTAACTAATTTTCAACCATTAGCTGTTATCTGTTTTCTTAAAAATTGACATTGTTGTTAACTGTTATAATAATAATAAAAGCACTGTTTGCTGTTAATAGTCAGAACCGTGACTGTTAACTGTTTAACAGATTTTTTTCTCTGTTATCTGTTAATTCATTTTATTCACCACTTTTTAAATCTCACTGAGTGTTCTTATGAAGAGAGGCATGATCACATACTAATTACTATGGAAACACGGATTAATGTATGCATTTTCTCGCCATAGTGCCCTTCAACTCGATTTTTAACTCACTGTTTTCTGTTTTCTCATGTTAATTGTTGTTATCTGTTATCATTATTGTAAATTAGCTGTTATATGTTTTCCTGGTTTGAAAAATATTTTAAAAAATTGTTAACCTGTTAATGGACCCCTTTTAGCCCTCAAAGATGTTTTGCTGTTTTATTCAGTTAGAAGTGACGACATCCACACATTTTAACTGTTTATATTTTGCCAATTTAATGGATGTACGCCCGCCACGCCCGTTGTGAATCCGCCCAAAACAACCGTGCAATAAATTTATACATTTTGTTTATGGACACTACAGCAAGTTATCACATATTTGGTTGAAAGTTCAAAATAGCGTTAGACTGGTTTAGTACAGGTTTCTGACATCCAAAATGTGTCGTATCCGAGTATGCTTCTTAAATATAAGGAAAATCTACTAGTATACATTAGATTGACTCGAAATCTTAAAAATACATTATTTTAGACTGATAAAAAATCAAAAGTTTTATTTAGGGGTAATGTGGATTTGCCGAATGCGAATTATAGCCCCGAATTACATATAAAAGTATGTTGAGCATTGACTGCAGAATAAAATATAGGTCATGTTTTTAGGTGATCTTATGTGTGTGATTTTGGAGAGGTGCCATTTTCCCAAAATCGTTCCTGGCAATTTTTCACCCGGTTAACAGCACAAATAATACAATGATACAAAAACAATAAAGTTTGCTTTGGAAGGGTATATAATTATATTGTTATAATTGTGCTGAGTTATTTTGTTAATAGATAGATCTAGTTTTGATAGATAATGTTTTATACTGTCTATGTATATACACCAACAACGAATTTATGTAATGGTTATCTTTTCTGCCTTGTCAATTATACTTCAAACAGTGCCACATTCTTATCTTGGAAAGATCGGCTTCTGGTAGAATACTGGAACCAGTTAAATTTTTAATTATATGTGACGTATTTCTATGTAGAAAAGCAGATTTCGTTAAGAAATAACCGAATTAATTTTACTATTATAACAGTATTTTAAGGAAAAGTCGTTAAATTATATAAATATTGAATGAAAGACAGTTCCTTTATCGAATTAAAACCCCGTTATACGAAAATTACATGATGTAATTACTTCTCCAAGTAAAAACAGTCAATGTTCTGAAGTAAGTATCCCTATATAACATAAATTAATTATACATTTCCACACACAGGGAAAATGTTTCATGGGAGCAGACATGAAGAATAATTATAGAAGACACTATATTATTCTCCAGTT
>CALYDG010000157.1:0-21307 GCA_944474755.1 Limnoperna fortunei | reverse complement strand
AACACTGTTCATGCTTTGCATCCAAGAGTCATCTTGTTGTTTTCTATAATAATTCTCTAAGGGACTCCTTGCTACATGATAATCCAAATTTCTCTAACTCGTTTAAGTACCGTTGTTAAACGCTTGTTGTGTTGCTTTTCATCTTTTCCCCAGACAATAATGTCATCTATAATAACGTCGCAACCTTCTACATCTTCAAACCATTGTGATATTCTACGCTGAAAAAATTTCGGGAGCACTGCTCATCTCATCGGCATTCTTAGACATTTATATGGCCCGAAAGGTGTATTGAATGTTGTGTGTTTTGAGCTTTCCTCATCTAATTTCAAAGTCCAAAACTCGAATGATGCATCTAATGTACTGAACACTTTAGCTCCACTAACTTCCTTTGTTGATTTTAATTCTATGATTGTCTTTTAAGTCTCCATATTCACATGAACTCTCTTTCATTCTAAGATCTGTCACACTTTAGTCGATAGTTTTGGACGCTTCTTGGCATTGTGTATTGAAAACATTTCGCTCAAATTTTACATTTTTTCTCGGGTTACTGTATTGCTCGAATTTGTCTTGAACTGGTTTCAATTTTGATTTGTCTCCAGCTTCTTCAAACTCAAATGTAGTAAATATCTCAACCGCGTCTTGGCCTATTAAATGCAAAAGAGTGTTCGTTTTAACTGTTTCACTTTTTTCGTTTATTCCTGACGCAGTTAGGTAAATTTCAAATGCTTGACTAAACCTTCTTCAGTTTTCCTTCAAGGGAGAGTGTTGAAGGCAGCGGTAACATGTCCATTTTATTGAAATTCCCTTTGGTTCAAACCTGACACCATGTATTACTCTGATATTTTTGGGCATGTTGTGACAAAAAGCATCTAGAGCAGAATGATTTACCGAAATATTATAACACAAACTACACAGTATCAATTTCACGTTAGCAGCTTGGGAAAGATAATAAAAACTACCATGATCATAAAGTGATGTTTAACAGATGTTTAAGAGTATGCAAACATATATAATCATTTAACAATATTATTACAGACATGTGTCGTCCATAAAAAAACAGAATCTGCATCAGCAATCAACTGCAGCATGTGTTTAGAAGCAAAAATGATGCCCTTGTTATGTTGGTCATGGTGAAGAAGAATACGACTGGAATCAAGTGTCTCGGTCCATTTACCTTACAAGTTGATGTTTGCGGTTACAGACAGTTCAGGAAAGTTCTTTTTGGCGATAACAGTAGTGATAACTTGTAAGAGGGAACTGTCGGCATCAGAGCTTGCATGGCAGTACGGTCCTCATGTTGAGCAACGTCTACAATGACATCGTTGACGATAACTGGAACTGGTTCTGTAGTTGTTTGTATTCTCACGGGTCAAATGTTCAAGTTGTTTTCTGATTTGATGGATGGCTGTGTGGAGTTGAACTCTGTACTTCGTCATACTTCATCCTCTACCATTAATATAACGAAAGTCGTCGTAACGAAGGACAGTACCACCACGAGAAGTGTTAATGTACTCAATAATGAACTTAATGACATGAGGAAGTTGTCTGTATTTTGCGGGAGATCACATTTTTAATTACCAAGAAAAACATTTCAAAACATCGAATGTGGAACGTTCCATAGAGTGTATGAAGAAGTTCCGAATACTTAAAAAGTTATTTCGTTATCACTGCAGCCGCTGTTTTCAGTGTGTTTTTGTGATAGACTGTTTGGTAAATTTTCAGAACACATTAGTGCAACGAACAGAAACAAAATTAAATGACAACATTTTTAAACTTGTTTGTGCATTCTCATTGTTGAAGCATTTAGTTGTTTTTGTAAAAACTTTTTACTGTTATACGTTACACTAATTATTGGATTACTAAAATAACACATGCACACAAGCATGAAGAAATGCAGTTTTTATACCCCGCCACACGAAGTGACGAGGTATTATGTTGTACCCTCCGTTTCGTTCGGTGTCTGTCCGTCCGTCCCCCGAAGGTTTCCAGATGATTTCTTGGAAACGCGTCAACGCATTTTAATGATATTCTGCACATCTATTTAGAACAATAAAGTAAAGTCAAGTTCAATTTTCAGGATGATCCGAAAAATATTAATTATAGTTTTTCCATTTTAAAAATTTTACAATGCTGAAATTTACTGGTCTAAGAAAGATAACATTGTTGCTCAGGAACTGAATTTAGTTTATTAGTTTTATTATATAATCATAGCGTGCGGATCACAATAACAAACTTTTAAATATATATTTATTTATAACTTTAATGACAAATATGGTGGCGGGGTATCATTTAATGTCCCATTAGATGCCCTATTTTTAACTTTTGCCAGTGTTCGATATGTAATTAATAGATGGAAGTAAAAAAGTTACTACAAAAAAAATAAGTACCAGTATAATGGTTCATCTTTATTAAAGATTTAATTGTTAATAGGAAGTAAATTGGTGCTAGCTCCCGTGGTACTTTAATACAGAAATATTCAACGCACACGTATTTATTGTGAAATGCTACCAATTTGTCTTTTCCTAACATGTTCATTAAATCTGATTGGTAACATAAAATCGCACTATTTATTTCTTCGTAATATCCCCATCAATTACTAACCCATCCGCAATTCATGGTATGCAGGATACCCGAAAACCTGTTATATGAACACTGAATGCAGCAATGTTTTTCCATGTCTCAACGTGCTTATTTCGAGCTTGATCTTCATTCACTTGACCATAAGCAGTTGCAATTGTTACTAAGTGCTTAGTTTGCCACATTAGTTTTTGTAACCTGTTTTAAATAGCTATTCATGAACTATTATCATCTAGTTTGCTAATTATTTGACGCATAAGTATACATTTAAGATTTGAACAAAAACTTCCAAGAAATAAATATATTAAATATTTTCTTGCACAAGAGCATCGTTCTTAAAACACATCGACAAGAACAATGTATAAAATAAAACACTCGGTTCACGCTAAACTTTATAAACTGATTAAATGGCGTTTCCTGAAAATTTTGTTGAATTTGATCAAAACTGAAATTTTTATACAATTTTAACCGTAAATATTGCATTGTTACATACTTTTGTACAGTGAATATTGACAAATCACGTGTTTCCATTGAATTCCTCTTAAAAGTTTAATTAATAGTTTTTAAAAATATACATTTTAAAATATACATTTTACTGCCTTTATAATCGGATGTTAGTTTGTGATTTGTCAGATTAACCTAAGAATTAAGTTCTTTTACTAGTAGTGTAAGAAAAAAAATTTTCTAAATTCGTCGATCTATATGATTGTACAAAATTCAAACATAATATCAATCTCTTTTATTTTATTAAAGCTTTAAACATTGGGAAACGATCTATATTGAAGAAATTTCTTTTTTTTTATTTTCGTCACTCTGTAAAAATCCACGTAAAAATGCAATTTTGATCATGTTTCCGTATGATGGGTACCTAATTTAAGTAAAATCAGGCTAATTTTAATACACTATCAACAATTACATTGTAAGAATCCAATATTTTATATATATGACACCTTCCCAAGATGCAACACTTATTTTTTAGGGTTCTCAATGTTTTTTATGTAGTCAAGGTAATTAAAGAGACACGAATGTCAATTAATACATAACACACAGCGGGTTATTCAAAACGGCAAAAATTCCCGTGTATCAAAAATGATCAATCTGAAAATCGAAAACGGAAAAAATGGTGACACTGTCGAAAATATCAAGAGAGACCATGGCTGATAATATATACAGCTCGTTTGGGTTCACTACCCCCCTTATCATTACGATTTATGAGACTAAATTCGTACCCTTAAAAAATGCGAGGGTACAATTATTAGTGTTAGGAGAGTGTCATGCTCCTTACTCGTTAAAGACCTATTTTGTGTATTTCGAAAAGGAGTAGGCTCATTATAGCCGCTACAAAAGGCTAAATTTATTGTTTGTTAACTTGTTCTCGTCCTGAATATACCTTAAATGTTCATTGTTTTGATGATGATATACTAGTCAATTAAATACTTTAGGATTAAACACTGGGTTTTAGGAAATTATCAATGTGTAAACTCCGGCGACTCACTCACAAACTAAATAAAGTACAAAGGACTTTATGTCAAGTTTGTGAGGGAGTCACCGGAGTTTACACATTGATAATTTCCTAAAACACAGTTTTTAATCCTTATAATTCTGTATAATAATAGTTGTGATTTTTAAAACAGCAAAAACAGTTACAGAAACCCATCTAGACCTCAAAACGTACCTAGACCGGAAAGCGTAGGGATATCCAAAACATAGTACTAAGGGAATCGCGGTTCTGTAGATATTGATAGGAAAAAAACAAAATGAAACATTGTATTTATATTATATTTTATCTGAAATCTCAATCGATTTTAATTGGAAATCATTGGGGCAGAGAAAATATTGTCCCCCCTCCCAGACGATACGCTAGGAGGACGCCATCTTGTTTACATTGGATACTGAAAGTAGTCCGCTCAGAGGAAATATCGATATATAAAGTATCTGAGAAGACGCCATTTAAGTGTTTTTTTCCATCAAAGCACTTACTATAAATAAATTACAGCATGAATAGAATTATTGAATGATATTTTTGTACTTGTTGATACATTTATACTTGTATTTTTTTGACAAGAATATCATTGATTCTTTCATTTATATAGCCATTGTCTAAATTTACTGCCCTGAAGTTTCGAAAAAAATTTAATTGTAAAGGTTTTTCTATTTTCAAGGTGTAGATAGCCTTAGCCGGATTTGGTATAACGTTTTGGAATTAGGGTGATAAAAGCTCTACATCTCATTCATTTGGATATTAAATATTGTTTGGGTTCGAGCGCCACTGATGAGTCTTAATTAGACGAAACGCGCGTCTGGCGTACTAAATTCTATTAATCTTGGTATATTTGATGACATTTTATTTATATCCCTCCAACCCTGCTAAGGGTATATAAAGACTATATGATAAATTATGTGGCAGAACTGGAATTTGATAGTGAACATTATTCCAAATGAATCTGAAATATTTCCTATCATTTTCATGTATTAACACTAATATAAGCAGTCTACATTGGCCTGGTTTAATGATATTCAAAAACTGTATATAAATGCTTCTTATATATAATCATTAAATGTTTTCACATTTAGAATGACTTGAACACTACCATAATTTTTCGGTCTAATAAAAATGTTGGAATAAAATCCATTATTACTACATCTATTATCAGATGGCACTAAGTCTATAATCTGTTTACTCAGAAATTTGTTAATTTCTTTCGAAATAAGTGCACTTTCAGATTCATTATTTATCATTATTTTGTGCAACTTTTTGACTTGGTACACTATTTACATCTAGTTCTAAGCGATATCCAAACAGTATATTTAAAATTCAATTTCAATAGTAATAAACTCCCAATTTGTAAAAACCATGTTTCTGTCCACCTATAAAATTGTCAAGTGTATTGTAAAACATACAAGTGTTTTTACTTACACTGTCATTTACTTTTAAAATTGTTTCTTTATGCTTCCCATTTTCTTTCCTTTCTGAATCTTTTGGCTTTTGCCTGTCCACCATTGGGATTATGTATGGCCTAAAACGAATGTCTTTCTGACAAGATTGCCCATGTGACTGTAAGCTTTTCTTACCTTTTACGGTCTTTTCCTAATTATCCACTCTTTCATCTAAGTTGTCACCAAACAAACATTCCGTTGTTGGGGAATCGATTTCACAAATCGTTAGATATTTTGCAGGAATGAGCTTTTCTCCTGTTCCTAAGATAGACGCCGTTTGACATGAATATAAACAAGTCTTTGAAGATGGCTTTGGTGTCTTGAACATCAGCCTTGTCTTGTAAATTTCTAAGGCTTTAAGAACCATAACCAGTCCTGTTGAGCAAGTATTAGCTTTTATGAATAGCCAAATCATTCATTCGTTTATCTCTTGTTGCCATACACAATTCCCTTATAACCAAAGCGACTGTCATTTCCTTGAAAAAGATATTTGACAGTTAGTGGTTTCAAGTCCTCATCTTTCAAGGGCGTTTTCAATGGCTGATTCGTAAGTTTGGTCATGCTTTCATCTTCGTTTTTTTTTTTTTTTGGGGGGGGGGGGGGGGCAGTGTTACAGAAAGTGCTGTCGACAGTAATTATAACAAATGAACATTTGCTAGATAAAGATGTCTGTAATTAGACGCAATTTCGGTAATGATCCCGGAAGTCGCGAAAGTGAAAGTGACAATTTAAAAACAATGTCAAAGGAATTGATGTGAAACTTTCAGAATCTGTGTCACATAGTCCCAATGTGCACCTGATATTAACATTTTGATCGCAATTATATTTGGGGTTTCCCATAGCAAAACGAGGACTTGACATTCACATAAAAGGGTACCCATCTCTTATCCGCTACTCCAACTACACCACAGATTGGAATATGATGAAATTTTCAAAGAGTCATTGTCACATAGACCCATTGTGCACCTGATATTTTACATTTTGATCGGATTAATATTTGGGAGGTATTATAAATTCTATCAATTAGTGAGCACTCCGCACAGTTTTCTACTTTAATTCTAAAGTTGTGAACTTTTCATCTAAAAATCAAACATAGCATACGTCGTCTAAACGAGGTGACAAAAATATAAATACGTGCGACAATAAAAAAAAAGATTAGTTTTTTAACATCTGTATGTACACCTTGGCATATTTTAACCTGGTTTTCTACGAAAAAACCTAGTTATTAGACTGGAATATGGCGATCTGCGTCAAACAGGGCTTTCGGTTGATAACATTAGTTTGAATAAACTAATCTTCCTGAATTTTGATGTAGTAAGCTTGCATGAAGACCTAGCTTGGAATTGGATTTGGGGCCAGTCGGGTCAAGGTCACTTACTGAAAAAACAGTTTCCGGTAAATAATATCAGTTCGGAAAAACTAATCTTGCTGAAACTTTGGATATAGCAAGTTTGCATGAACACATATCGTGATACGAATTGGGGCCAGGTGGGTCAAAGTCACTGTTAATAAAAATAGAAAAAAACATTTTCTGCTCAGTCTTCTATAAAATTTATTGTTAAATCGTTGAAAACCTGGTTTCGTGGCATGGTCACGTTTCTTTATTTAATTTATGGCTATGGTGATGATCCTTGATGATGCTCGTCATCCCATCCAATCATCCAATTGTATCACATCATCATGGAGCGCGAAATTAATTGACAAAGAATTAACAAAGAAACACATAATATAAACGTTCATAGATAATTGCGTAAAAAGTCTTCGAAGCATTCTTCATTCAGGATTTCTTTTTAGGGTTTACGTAAAATACCAGCTGTTTTTATCACAGCTTTTCCTATCAGCCTCAGTGCTTGAGCATTCAGTCGTCTCAAGCAATTATCTTTTGTGGTTCTTTTCCATTTAATTTCTTCTAAAGTACCTTAATTCAACGCGAAGCATCCATTGCATGTTTTCTTTTTGCTTTCGAGGAGCAAACATGTTTGTCATGAATACATCTTTCCAACTTGGCTCATCCAGAAATTCTCTTTTTAAAATTTGCAATGAGAAGTTCATCCGCCTCTGAAAGTCTTCTTTTATTGAAGATGGTTATCCTAACAATCAACAAATTGGTTAGTTTCAGATATTTATCATATATCATATGAAGGTGTTCTTATTTTCATTTGCAATTTCATTTCCTCTGAACAAGATCTTTTGTTGATAGAAGTCCTGTTAGTGAATTCATAACGCGCAGTCTCTTGAGTTCTATTCGCTACACATGCCACTTTGGAATTCCAGAATTCATCTTGAGGAAATCATTTGCTTCTTTCTTTACTGTCCGTTTTCTCTAGTGCGTCAATAGTTGCAGCTTTATCGTTTGGATTATATGTCTCTGCACCCATAAATACGGAGTTTTTGCTTTTGACGTGCCTTCGCTGTTCTGAATGCACTTGAAGAGTTCTGCGTTACTACTTTTGGTTATAAACAGACTTGCAGTTTTGATTTAAGCTCGTTTTCTTGGTTCTCTGTGTTTTGCATTAATTGCAGTTTTTTCTGAGTACTCGTGTTTTTGTTAAGCTTTTTTCCAGTAGGGTCCCTGAACAAAAATTTGGTTTCCAGCTGATGGTTCTGAAAATAATTTAAATTTTATAAAAAAAAAAGAAGAAAAACCAAAAAAATAAAAATTTCAGAGAGTATATAGATGTTTTCCGATACTGATCTTAGTTTGTCCAAAAAAAATTGATTTAAAATTGCGTTTGTTTTTACACATTTTTGTGGAATTAGTAGTGGTGGGCTGATGATCGGTTTACGTCGGAAATCAGTTGGTTTAGCTCCGCGATGCCGATAATCGATTGAAAAGTTGCTCAATCGACTATAGTCGGTAAATCCGGAAATGAGTCAGTTCCACTTCCTGTCCGTCACCCATTTTTCTTTTACGTTATATCCGGGCCATGATTTGAGAAAAAAATGACTGACACAAACAACAACGTGGTTATTGAGGACTCGAGTCATGATTTAACCTCCTCAACATCAACAGTTGATAAGATTTATAACCACCCTGGCGGCCGGACACGATCTGAAGTTTGGAAATACTTTGGATTTTTTAAAAAGGAAGGGAAACAAGGGCCGGCCACCAGAGACCACCTTGATATGACGAAAGCCGTGTGTAAACTATGCCGAAAGCAGTATATAAATAAAGGTAGTTTGTTGCTTCCCAAATTATTTCCCGTCAACACGCAGTTAGAATTGAAATTTTAGAAACTTATTTGATAACAAATCCGTGTCATATCAGAAAGAATATTCAACTACTGCAAATGATCACAAGTTACAAAACTTCTTTGTTTAATGTTTAACTAGTCATAAAATACACCAGATTTTGTCAATTCATTAATGGGTATCTGACTTTCGGTTACTATATGTCAAGGAATATGGGAAAGGGGGGGATTAATACTGTAACAAAGTATTAGTATCAAATTTCAAAATAGTTCTTGTTATTTCAAAGCTAGTACTGGGAAATGGTTTTGTAAGTGTTTATGTGTATTTGTACTATTTTTATTGTAGGAAATACCACCAACTTGCAGTGGCATATCGACCATGACCATAACGCTCAATCCACACCAACACAGGCTACACTTAGCACCAACCCTTCCACCCGTGTAAGAGCAGTGCCCTCGCTTTCCAGTCAATGCAAGACCCTGGCAGTTCAGCCAAAAATAACTTCAGTTATGGTAGATGCAAAAATTTCAATTTCCAGACAAAATAATATAGATGGTGCCTTGATGAAACTACTAGTAGGAAAAGTGCTGCCACTAAGCCTTGTTGATAACACATTGTTTAAAGAATTTGTGAATTTGTTAGTTCCTAGGTATATCATTTTATAAGTAATTAGGCCAATAAATGTGTGTTTTTGGTTTTAATGGTCTTCAAAAAAGTATAAGTAGGGATTTATTTTTTAACTATGAGTTAATGGGGAAGGGATTTTGAGTTAAAATAAATGCTGAAGTATAAAAAATGTTGCAATCAAAAAGATTCAATAAGAAATAGGGTAGGAACCTAGAAACACATGTTTTTATTTGGCCTTAGTAGTTACTATACATGTTTTGTTGACATTGTAATACTGCATGAACTGGATAAGAAAGCATTGTTCGGAGGAGGTCAGGACTAATGTCTTTTTTAAAAACATTTCTCATTCAGTCATTCTCATTTTCTCCTGTATTATATTACCAAAAAAGCAAAAATGTTGATACATAAAAAATGTCCATTTCTCTTTTGATTCCATTTGATATTTCAAAATTAAATAAGTGTATCTGATGTGTCTTCAGGTGGTTTCAGACACACATTCTTTTGATGCTTCTTTTCAAAAAAAGTTTGATGGACTGTTTGTGTTCTGTTATTTTGTTTATCTCAATTTTCTCAACTTATTTTGTTTTCATCAAGTTCAGCTATAAAAGTCACCTTTTAAGTTGTACAATATATGGTGGCTGCCAGTCTACCATTATATTATTGTGTAGTAATTTACATGTATTTATTTGATAACTGTTGCTTCCTTTCATACCACCCACATTGCCTGCACAAGTTAATCATGTCATCCATTTTTTTCTGTTTTAGATATAAAATTACAAGTAGAAGTACTGTGAACAGAGAATTAACAAAGAAGCATAAAAAAATCAAAGAAGTTGTTAAAGCTGAAGTACAAGGGTGTAATGACATTGCCATCACACATGATGAATGGACTAGTTGCAGCACAGAAAGTTACAGCTGTGTTACAGCCCATTATATAACTGTTGATTGGGAGCTTGTCTCTGCTGTCCTTCAAACACGAAAGGTTGAAGGATCACACACAGCCCAAAAAATTGCTGATTCTTTATCAGAAGTGAAAACCATTTGGTCCTTACCGAACATCATTGCTGTCTCTGACAATGCAGCAAATGAAAAAAAAGGCATTTGAGATTTTAGATTGGATAAGATTTGGATGTTATGGACATCGCATCAATCTTGTAGTTAAAAATGCTCTTACTGCCTCAAATGAAGTAACTCATGAAATTGCAAAAGGTAGAAAGTTAGTCACTTTTTGTCACCAGTCTACATCAGCAACTGATTATTTATTATGCAAACAAAAGTCGCTTCTGAAGGAGGAAGTACAAAGCCATAAATTGATCATGGACGTACCCACCCGTTGGAACAGCACTCTTGCTATGCTACGTCGATTACTTGAGTTGTCCCCAGCTATTCTTGCACTGGCTTCTGATTCAGATGATGTGTTGAACAAAAATGCAATAAACACCATTAAAACCTATGCTTACACTTTTGCAGAACAGAGCTTGGTAGAAAAACTTGTTGAAATTTTGGCCCCTTTTGAAATTGCAACAGCCATTGTATGTGCAGATAAACATCCAACACTGCACAAAGTCCTTCCAGTAATCATGAAGATAGGCAGGTGCATTGTACACTCAAATGATGACCCAGAATGCATACAAAAAATTAAGAAAAAAATGTCAGATGAAATGGTGAAGAGATGCGCTAATATCGACACTGATCAGGAACTTTATCTCATGGCCAGCATTCTTAATCCTGTCATGAAGGATTTAGAATTTTTGAAACAAGAACAAAGAAGTCATGCACATGGTCTATTAACTGAAAAAGCCCTTGAGTTTGCAATGGTACCTACGAGAATTAAAAAAGAACCAGCTGACAATGAACCAGCCTTGCCAAGTATTTCTGGTTTGTCTGTTGATAATGATGCAAGTGATGATGAAGATGATGTCAGAGAGATAGATGATATTGGTCCTCCGCCCTTGAAAAAGCTGAAAATTGAAACCACTGATACAGTTATGACAAACAATGACAATATAGATGAATGGCTAAGTGATGTTGTTTACATAGGGGCCTCAAGCAGTACCAAAACTACTGAAGAGATAATTCTTGATGAGATTAGTAGATAAACAAAACTCGAGATATCTGATGAAGACAAACAAATGCCCATTTTGCAATGGTGGAAAAAGAATCAGATCTTTTTTCCAAAACTATCATGTTTAGCAAAAAAGTATCTTTGCATACCCTCATCTTCTGTTCCCAGTGAAAGGGTTTTTAGTCTTGCGGGACAGGTGGTTAGCAAGAAGAGGGCAAGAATGCACTCAGCGAATGTTGATATGCTAATTTTTCTTAGTAAAAATATGGACAGATAGTGGAAATAGCTAAAGTAAAGGCATTTAATTTGGGGAGAACATTTACATTCAGTTTCATAACTTTTTTTTGTGTTGTGATTATTATGTCTTATCTAGTCATATTCTTATGTGATTTATTTTTTCTAATTTGCTATATTGAAAAATAAATAGCATTTCTCTACAATCCACTTAGTACTCAAACGGCAGTTCAAGTTGAATACTTTCATATGAGATGTTTACCTGTTCATTGTGAATTTATTACATTATACGTGTACAAATATACTGCTAAAGATTTCATGTTTTCATTTGAATTTTTGCATATATGATTTAAACCTGGTTTAACCCATCATTTCTTTGGTAATGATTATACCTAGTCTGCTGGACCATGATGATATTATCAGATATTCAAACTATCTGGTATATTTGAATTTGTCATCTTCCTCGGAATCTCAGTTTGGTTAAGTTGTTACCTTAAAGCCTTAATTTTCTGATCATTAAATTTTTAAAGACAACTTGTACACATTTTTTGCTACTATCTAAGACATATACAATAGCTATTTTTAATTTGTAAAAAGAAAGAAAAAAACTTTTCTTTTAAAAACTGATTTCACTCAGAGTCATTGTCTAACATGAATTTCTAGTTCAAAAATGTTAAGGAGATTAGTTGCAAAAAAGCCCAAAGAAGATATATATTTGAAAAAAAACAGATTATGACTATTGTATATGTTTCGTCCGCTCTGTGTTAATGACCCATACAGTGCATGCAGGACTCATCAGTTAGAAATGCACCATGAACTAGAGTCAACAACAAAAACAATTGTAAACACATGAAATTTAATTAGTACTTATGAAAAAAAAGTGACATGCAAAACAGCAAAGTTTTATTAAAACACAGTAGTTTTTAACCTTTATTTTGATCTGTCATATAAAATATAAATCTAAATTAACCTTATTATTTTAAAAAAAAAACTACTGTGGATTAATATAATGACAACAAAGAAATAAAAACTCAAAAGCAACAGTCAAACATCATGCAAAAAGTTCAAAACATTTTTTCACTATTCAATCGATAGAGGTAGATAATCGGTCGTTTTAGGCCAATCAATAGTAATAGATAATCGGTTGATGATTCCAACCGATTGATCAACACTAGGAATTAGGTAAACTATTCCAGTCCTTTATAGCATTAAAATTAAAAGATGTTGACTCACAACCTTTAAACGTTGGTACAAACAAATTCATCTGACTGTATCGAGTACTGTACTTAAATGTTTTTACAAAATTATTATGCATAGGACAATTGTTGTTATATATGTTAAAACATGATTGAGTCTGAGTTGCTTGACTCTGTGGGCTACATTTAAACATTTAAAAGCTAAGTTTTTCATATTCATTGTAACCAATACTACTTCTATTGCGTAGACCTAAAATAAATCTAACAAATTTGTTTGAGCTACTTGTCATTTTCATAGTTGAACCTTCATACCAACATGAACACGCAGTCTATGCGACATTGAATCAAGGTAGAACATAATGTTTTCCTAGATTGCAAGTCTAAAAAAGGATTATATATGTGACAATCAATTCATTCACCAGATAAAATCTGATCCATCATAATACCCAACAATTTAACACTTGCTTGGGATTCTATTTTTGTACCTTTGCAAGAAATATTGAAATCCTCTGGCACGATTTTGTTCAGTTTTCGTTTGGGACCAAAGATACTCTGTTTTACCTAGATGTAGTGATAACTTGTTATAAACTAACCATTCATGACAGCTTTCCAACATATCTATTAACTTAACTGTTAATAAAACATGGAGCTTTATCAGAAAAGGGTATTGCAGTGTCATCTGCATATAACATCAAGAACAATAAAGGTCCAAGAAGACTTCCTTGAGGATCTCTTAGTTCTCGTCTGAATTCACCCCATTGACATTTACCAGCTGACCGGTCAAATATGACTTAAAACATGAAATGGATTGGACACTAATAACCTCCAATTTTTGGCACATAATTTTGTGGTCGACAATATCAGAAGGACCATTCTAGTATATTATCCCCCGGGGGTCTAAGATTTTATGTGGTCAGTGAGATGAATTAGACAAGAATCAGTTGAAAATGAAGTTCTGATTGAAATTCGTTTAAGTTCATCGACTTTAAGAAATTTTTCAAGCTGAATATAAACAGCTTTTTCTAAAAAATTTCGACACTTAACTCAAAATACTGACTGGTCTATAATGTTCAAGCCTCAAACGATAATTTTTCTTAAAAAGAGGCTTCACCTTGGCTAATTTCACTTCGTCAGAAACGGCTACATCTAAAATGGATTTATTTTTATCAAAAAAGTTATAGGAATCTTAATCACTGGTACTGCATCTTTTAAAAACCTAGCTGGTATGCCATCTAATCTAGTACTCTTTGTAATATTAAGACTACATAACTTCTTAAAAACTTACACCAGACTTCTTTTTATTATTATAGAACAAATTAATAATATGTGATTTTGCATTATAAATAAATCGTTTTGGAAACGAGAGATATTCTTTAAATAATTAAATTAAATATCTAATTTTCACGTCCTGGATATTGCTGAAATAAAGCTTGCTGGACGTAAAATAATAGTCAATTAATTTCTATTTTTTCTAAATTGTTAATTTACCCCTTTCTAGTCCAATCAAAATCCAGCTTGGATCCTCTTCTTATACTCTCTTCTTTGTTACTCTTTCATCTAAAGTAAAAACTATAAACATACTTATTTGTTTGAATGGTGTTAAACGCCACTTTAAGCAATTTTTCAGCTATATCATGGCGTCCAGTTTTTATTGGGGGAGGAAGCCGGAGAGAACCCCCGACCTTCGGTAGGAAAACTGGCAATCATTGCCAATCTAGATTAGAGTCGAGTGCACCCTGCCCGCAGTGAGAATCGAACCCGCAACCTCAGTGTTGGAAGACCACGTAATAACGTAATACGAACTACTGTGAAATACTTTTTATTCGTGGGGTATCAATTTTCGTGGTTTTCGTGGAGGCCTCTGACCACGAAATTAAAAATCCAACGAAGAATAAAACTTCATTAACAGATGGGAACTTGGGAACAACGATCTGAAAATGTCCGAGATCGGACATTTATGTGTAAATGTAATATATGATTTTGTGGTTCGATCCATTACTTATGTTCAGCTCAAAATCCATCTTAATGATTATGTTACAGGTTTCATGTTTCGAATTGTGTTTTTATTAAATGTAGGTATTATTTAATTGTAAAGCGTACGAAGAAACATCGACTTCCGGTTAAGGTGGGGATATATGAGGTGTTCATTTTCGATGTTAAAAAGTAACAAATTATTATCGAAATTATGAGTTCTTTGAACATAAATTAAAATAACAAATAAAATATTTAAAAGATAAGCTATACTTTATCTTCCTAAGTGCATATCAATGACACGCAAATATCAAATGGATGTTGTGATAATACCGATCGTGGCACAAATGACATTAAATTACACTTTTGTATTTATTGCTACTAAACACATGAAGTGACAAATGCCCTTCGGCTAGGAATGCTTCTATAGATAACAATTAGAGAATTAAATAGACTCAAAGTAGTTTTTATTGCAATTAATCAATTAAATAATACATTACCGTGTTTATAATTAGCTATTGATTTCCGTGTTGTTAATTTTACATTCGTTTCCACGCGCGTAAACAACATCATGTAATGAAACTGTTTTGTCTTCTTTATATGTTGATGTTTATTATCAACAGTGAAAATGATTCTGCTGTAATGTAATCATTTATTTTGATCGCTACCTCACTTTTTGCATTTTCGGAAACCGTCAGTCCACGAATTTAAGAACCCACGAACATGTAAAATTTTACCAAACCACGAAAATTGATACCCACGAATTTAAGTACTTTCACAGTACCTTAACCATTCGGCCACCAAGGCCCCCATAAACATACTTATATTCATTATCAATTTATGATCATTTTAGGTAATAGTGATGGTGAGTTTAATTTCACATTTTCTTAAGTATAATTTATATTAAATTAATGATTCACATAATGTCTATTTTCCGAAAATGATTAATATTAATATTTTATTAAATTAAAATAAGCTTGTTTTACCTGTAATTGAAAATTTTGTTTGAAGCCATGTAAACAAATTAAGAAAGTGGTTTATTGGTAGATGTCTCTAATCGCTATTTTTGTTAATGTTTCTTTTTCACTATCTATAGTTTCTATAAAAATAAAGTTGCATTCATTATATACAGTCCGCCAAAAGTTAAGCATCACCTAAATATTTTCTGAAGTAATTTTATTACAAAACGATTCATTCAGCATCCGATGCATTTATGCAATGCTTTCAAATAATACCTTTATAAAACATACAGGTAAGATGTCAATAATTAGAGTTTTAAAGTGTAAAAACCTCTTTCAAAAACTGGTCTTGCTTCAGATTAACAGACTGACTTTGAATCAAATAGCCTTGTTCGATTGCACGTGGATATTCTCGTTAGTTATTACCTTTTAAAGACTTTTAAACATGGTAAGACGAAAATTAAGTATCGCCGAACGCTGGCAAGCAATTGGAATGAAAAATGCTGGAATGATTAACCGCCAAATAGCAGCCAATTTTGGGGTGAACAACTCTGTTATCAGCAGACTTGTTGCGAGGCATAGACAGACAGGGTCAATCGAGTACCGCCCAAGATCTGGAAGACCCCGTAAAACAACCCCTAGAGAGGACCGCTTCCTTGCTTGTCAATCCAGATTGCACCCCTTTTCAACAGCAGGTCAGTTACGAGGAATGTGGCCTACTGGTGGTCCAATCAGTGACAGAACAGTTATTCGGAGGCTTCACAGATCTCGTTTACGTGCCCGCAGGCCTTTGAAACGACCAGAACTGACAAGATGGCACTGCCAAGCACGAATGGAGTGGGCAAGACATCATCGTCACTGGAATCTAAGAAGTTGGAGACGTATTCATTGGTCAGATGAAAGCCGCTTTCTGTTGAAGCCTTTTGACGGTCGGATACGTGTTTGGCGGCAAAGGAATACAGCTTTGGATAGAAACCATATTGTAGGAACAACTGCATTCGGTGTTGGCAGCGTTACTGTATGGAGATGCCTGCATGCTCACTTTACAGATTCTCAACGATACATTGATTGGTCTGAAATACCACGATGACATCTTGGATGGTCATGTTGGGCCACATTTTGACAACCATGCAGACAGGTCAATGTTTCAAGACGCCAACGCTCGACCCCATCGAGCCCGTGTTGTGAGGGACTTTATTGAAACAGAAGCCATTGACACACTTCCATGGCCAGCCATGTCACCGGCCATTATCGGGCGAAAAGTCAATCAACGGAACCCCAAGATGCCAAAATGTTCGAGAATTAGAAGTCGCACTTGTGGAAGAATGGTAGAGATTTCCACAGTACATACTTAGGCGTTTGGTTGCTGGAATCAGGCTGCTGTTGAACATTTACACCAGAGGCGTGGAGGTTATACCTGATATGGATGGAAAATACGACAAACGACAGTCTATTTGTTACTCTTTCACCTCAGGACTTGTTGAATGACTGTAATTTTGTAAACAATGAAAAATTTTGTGTCAAACTAAAACTTAAAATCACCTATTGTTTTGTTGTTTTTTGGCCTATTTTTTGTGGTCGTTATTAGACCACTAGAATATTAAATTTTACAATTTGAGGATTTAAATAAAGAATTTTACAGGTTCAAATTTCCTAATGATATATACATTTTCATACAAATTAAACATTTTTTCATTTGTTTATGTTATTGAAAAAAGATCCGGAAAAGTAGGTGATGCTTAACTTATGGCGGATAGTATATAACGGTGTTTATATAATTCAAACACCAAGTACATATTTACAAGTAGAAATGCATTGCATGTAAAAAATACTTTTACAAATGATGATTATTCAACAATAATGATTTTACGCTTTAAATTGATCAACCTGAAATAAATGCTAGTTTATCTTTCAACAGCATTAGTCATAGAAAATGAGTTTGTTCCGAATTTCTTTTGAATGCTTTAAAAAAAATATAAAAATAATTAAGAATATATATAAAAAATATTACATTGTCAGAAAATATACCGTTTATTTGTACGAGGCTTAGAAACCGGTAGAAATGCGAGGCAGTGCCGAGCATTTTTTTAACGCTTTCGCGGTGAATACATGCACTTCTGGCCGATTTTTGACCTGAAATTTTCGAAGCGTATTCGAGTTATAGTCTCACGTCACAAACAAATACCGTATTCGACAACATGCCGTAAACTAGAACAGAATACTAAATATCGTTAGAAGGAAGAACAAGGGTACCTGGAGTATAACGTTCTTTGGGAAGAAAAGGAGCTGACGTCAGTTTTTACAAAACTGCTTTATTCGTAGGTCCCATTTTCATCAAGTAGTATATTGCTCGAATATATTGTTTAGAAACATGCTGAACAGGTGTTTTATTGCACACGTACACAAGTACAATCAAAGATAATTTTACATTTACAAAGAATATCATTGATTCTTTCTGTGATAAAGAAATATTTATACAGGTTTTTGTATGAATTTTAATAAATAACTGTAGTTCAATGTCGACATTATAAGAATGCATTACACTTCTGTGTAGAAGATTGACAAGAACACCTTATGATGCTTAAGTTTGCACTTGCAATTTTTATTGGTCGACTAGTTTCAGCTGTTCGCGGCAATTATCAGGACGTCACTGTATACCTGTATGCTTAAAATGTATAAATACAGACTATATATCGTCAGTACAAAAGGATAAAATGAACACTGTGATACAAATAACTTACTATTATTGTTTTTATTTATGACAAAAAACTAACTATGGTATTTATTATGTCTCCCCTTCCCAAATGGGGGAGACATTGTTTTTGTGTCACTTCTTCTCATACAAAGCGTGTCCTGGCCATAACTTTTTTAATCCTTTGATATTCAGCTTTGATATTTGGCATGTATAATGTACCACCATGAGACGATGTGTCGCGTACCAGAATGGCCTCCATATAACCTTGACATTTGACCTCGAGGTCAAAATAATGCTAATTTTACATGCAAATTCTTCTCATACAATAGCTGGTCCTGGCCATAACTTTTTTAATCCTTTCATATTCAGCTTTGATATTTGGCATGTATAATGTACCACCATGAGACGATGTGTCGCGTACCAGAATGGCCTCCATATAACCTTGACATTTGACCTCGAGGTCAAAATAATGCTAATTTTACATGCAAATTCTTCTCATACAATAGCTGGTTCTGGCCATAACCTTTTTATCCTGTGATATTTGGCATGTAGATGTATCACCATGAGACATTTTATCGCGTACCAGATTGACCTTCATATGACTTTGACCTACAGGTCAAATTAATGGTAATTTTACATGCAAAGCATGTCTGTTTTATCCTTTGACATAGGCCTTTGATATTTGACATAAGGATATATAATCATGAGACGATTTGTCTTGTACTAGAATGACCTTGACCTTTGACCTCAAGGTCAAATTGATGCTTATTTTACACACAAAGCGGGTCTTGGTCATATCTTTTTTATCCTTTGATATTTGACATAAAGATGTATCATCATAATACGATGTGTTGCGTACCAGAAAGACCTTACCTTTGACCTCAAGGTCAAATAAATGCTAATTTTATATGCAAAGCGTGTAGTGGCCATAACTTTTTTATCCTTTCACCTAGAGCTTTGATATTTGACATGTGAATGTATCATCATGAGACGATATGTGAAGTGCCACAGTTACCTTCATATGACCTTGTCCTTTGCCCTTATGTCAAATTTATGCGTATTTTATCTAGTTTGTCTTGTGGAAAGCGTTTTTCCATTAAGCAAGAATCTAACTCAATCCCAAGAAAAGTAAGCTATGTACAGGGAAGGACGGTTTTTGATTCTTTAATCGGAATGCCAATATCACTTAATACAAATCTGACTTTTTCTAAATCTTTATGACAAAGGGCCATATCCATTGGACCCACTTATAAAAATAATTCAACAAATGAACAATTTCGCAAATCCAATGAAGTGCAAAAAAGCTGGCATTAATAACCGAGTCCCATTGGTTTTATCATAAAAATATTTTCCATCTATCATAAAACCAAGAAGCTCCCAACTACTATGGTGTCTGCGCACAATTTTATATGCTTTAACATATCTAATTTGAAAAGTTCACAATTAGAACCAAACTCTTGCATTAGCTCCACAGCCATGTCTGCAGTTTGCAACTATTTGGAATTCCATCATTAATTGAAGATTTCTCCGGAAATGATAAGTGATGAATAACTCAAAAATCATTCACCATATTCCCAACTTTTTAGGGTACTAAACCAAGAGGCGAACTTTGGAAATTTTGAAAAGGAGGTTCCATAAAAGGACCAGCAACTCCCATTATCTATTTAAATCTGAATTTTCTGTTTTAAAACTTCATAATTTTCCAGTGCCGATTTAAAATTGTTACACGTTCTAAAAGTTCTTTTACCAATAAATGGAATTTTAACACCCTCTTGAAAACCTTGTACTCTTTCGTTTGCTTGAGTAATAACCCTGTAGCCAATATCTTAAACGATCCCCCTGAACAGGTGTCACTATCCCACTATTTCCCTGTTTGGTATTGCAATGGGCTTGTTTTGTTAAGAAGTTGCTTACCCGCATTGAACCTGTTGTTTGTAGTTGACCCTCAAATGGTGTTTTGTTTTTGCTTGGGTAAGTCGATGTCACATTGTTTTTTATTGTGTGGTCCCATACACTTTTGGCATGCATGGGTATACGGGCATCTGTTTTTGGTGTAAATCCTCGGTTATTGAATAGGTGACATGGAAATTTTGAGGGTTCACGAAAAGAATTCTGATTCTGTGAAAACTCCCCCTGAACTTGGCTGCATAGATTGAATTTGAGCTGTGTTTAGCACTTGTCAAACCAATGGCCAAAGCTTCACTATGGATTTCAGGATTTAAAATAATCCATGAATATGATTCAGGGTTAGCACCTCGACACTACCTAAAATGTGTATCATAATACAAAGCTGCCTCATCATTAATTTGTTTTGCTAACTTTTGCTCTCGTTTCTAGACAACCAAGCAGCTATAAGAAAGGTTCTTACGATCCAGTCCATCGTGAAGGACATACTCCAGATGAGCAAAGATCTAAAAAGAAGCATACACGCTAACATCAGTTTACTACAGCAGCATTGTGACATGGAGACAAGAACTATTAATAGCTTACGTATTTCCTTGCTAACTGCCAGCCTTTTTGATTTAGAAATTATAATGTTTAAACAGAATTAGTATAAATGAAATGTATTTTAGTGTATTGTTATTTAATATATATTTTATTTTTTTGGAATTCAGGGTTTTTTGTTTTTGTTTCTTTTGAAATGTTTTTTTGATAGTATGACATAATTACATGAAACTATCAAATTACCCCCAATCCTGTCATTAGTGTTGTTTCAACAATTACACTCACAATAAACCTTGAAATACATTGATATAAAATTATATTTTTAACATGTATAAAATTATAATAAGAAAATCCACAAAAAAAACGCAATACAGATTCATAAAGGCATAATTTCATTTAAATTAGAAAA
>CALYDG010000156.1:0-24255 GCA_944474755.1 Limnoperna fortunei | reverse complement strand
AATAGGTTATTTTTAGCTCAATGGCCGTGGGTATTTATAAGCAAAAATTGATAGTGAACATTAATTAATTGCATGTTACATGTGATTGAGGATCGATGTTATGGCTGCATCTCGTTTATTTTTTCTGTTATTTCTTGCAACAGTGTCCGTTTTCGGACAAGACAGTGATATGGTAGCCAGTGATAAGGGTGTTTATGTTAAAGCTTTAGGAAATTCGGGAAAAATTATGCTTAGCCGGAAAAGTAATATTGACTGGGATGACAACAAAATTGTTGTGGAATTTGACGAAATAAAGGAAAAGGATATCAATGGGATCGATGTGGGAACAGCTGGAACTCCAGCTCAAAAACATGGCTTTAACACTTTTGCAAGTCAGAAGTTTAACTTTTCGCAAGTAGGAAGTGGAAGTTTTAGAAATATTTCAGCAAAGACTTTTAACTTCACTTCAAACATTGCTTCTGGTGCCAGGCTTTTAGTTGAGGTATACGTCTTTTCTGAGAATGGAAGTTTTAGCTTGGGCGACGAGAACACGACGGTTTCCGAAGGTTCTGTAAAATTCAACATTCAAATTGATAATTGGAAATTCTGTGGTACCAACTCAACAGCAGTGGAATGCAAACAAGGTACGATACTTCAGTCCGGAAGATATTTAGAATTGACAATCGCCATTTCTGGTAAAAGCGATTCTCCAAAGAGGAAAACTACTGGTACAAAAAAACGCACAACAGCAGAAGAATATGACCTCGGAGGCGGGAGTGTAGTATTATCTAATAAGGTACGTTCTTATTTTATTTATTTCTTCATTTATTTTTGCATATTCATACTAAATGTACTGCAGGACTTTGACGTAAACTGATATGTCTTTCATTTTCAGAGACGGATTTATAAGCTTTGTAGCTTGTTTCCGAATCCTTGTCTGTATTTTTTTGTAAATATACTGATATATGAATAGAAATAAAATATGTTTAAACTAAGGTATGTTCTTTTGATTTATAGGCACGTCAAAGTTAATCTGTTGATTTTTGCTACGACAGTAGAAGGTATTAGTTTTACAGTAAATAAACGGGATTTTTCAAGACTTTCAATTTACTCACACAGATACATATAAGCGTGTTTGTCTTTATTCCAAACTTTCCACTTCAATACAAAGTGATAAAAAGATATTGCTACCACTTTGCCGCCGTAAAGGTATCTTCATTCGTACTGCACAATATATAGCAATTTCAGCTAATTAATTTCGGGAAGTGAAAAACTAAGCAACACTTAATGTACGTATTTATTAGTGGTAAGTATGCTGTTTACCACTAATAAATGCGTGCATATTAATTTTTTTAGACCGATAGAAGCGTGCGTGCGTGGGCGCACCCATATCAGTCTTGAAAGTCGTTGGACGGCAAAAATTAAAATATTATAGATATAACACGGATATAATTTTTAAAGTTTGATTTTATTCTTTTTTCCCGGATAAGGAGAGATTTTTAAAAGTATTATCTAGCTTCTAAGCTATATATGGGTATCGTGCCTTAACCTGTTCTCGATAGTAACCTATTCTCGATAGTCATGCAAAAATTCATTTCGTCATAAAACGAGGATTCGCACATATCTTCTGTTTGTCGGAAATTTTTCTTTAGGATACCACTTTGCTCCTCGGGAATGATAAAATAAACAGGTTCCATGTTTAGATGTTTAAAATTCTCCCAAATACAGAGTACCATATATTTCGATACCTTTCCGTAACCCCAAAAATTTCTTCAACTTATAGTACAATAATAGACGGGTCCTATCTTTAAAACTAATGCTTCAAGTTAACAAATTTTATATGAATAACATTTTTAATTACATTTTATTGTATTTTATTGTCAGAATAGCCCTGCATAACTAATAACGCATACATTATCGAGAACTGGTGACGTATTATACCATATATGTCAAAAATTAGGTCGTTCGAATAATTCGAAGATCTTGGCAATAACCGGACGGTTCCTTATAATTTTTTGCAAGTGTGTAGTAGTTTATCTATGAAACAAATGGGTAAATAAATAAACACATATCTATAAGATAAGAACAAAGTTTTATCCAATAATCTCTTAAGCTATCGAGAACCGGCAAAGCCAGGATACATTTGTTTGTGTTTGACCATCCGTCAAGTCATAAGACGAGGAAGTGTAAGATGAGTAACATTCACCGTCTTGTGATATTGGATCATGTGGATGGTCAAACGCCGGTCAAACTCGTTTTATTTATGAACCGGATTAGTTACGGCCAATTGGCTCTATATGAAAACGCACATTGTTGTATATTCTAATATGACGTCCAGGTCCTTCAAACGCTTTGGAAACACACCTCTATTTAAATATTCAACAAAATACGGCTGTTCCAGCCATTTCAACCCCCGTGTGTTGATGTTTTTGCTTTAAAATTTATTTTATTTTGTACCTTTGTAAGAAAATCCAATAGATAACATGTTTTCACTATAACAAGTCCATTTTCTATTCTATGCCTTTATTGTTTACATGTTACAAGTCTTCCTTGACTTTAGCTACGTTACATGTTTTCAAGGAACGTTGCGTTGTTTACAATGACGTTCAATGCAAACCGCGAGACTTTTCCCGCCCCCACCACAAACGAATTTACCGTTACTTATCAAAATGAAAACGCAACCGAATTTCAAAATGTTGATTAATTGTGGAAAATAACTGTCGATTTAAATTTGCACCATTGTGGATCTAAAACAGGAGCATAAGATCGACCAAATGCGGTAAGCGGTTTTCATTTCTCACGCAAACACAGCAACACATGAACAGTCCCATACACGCCACACGGCGATTGATGTAATGAATCATTTAATTTTGTCGTTCTGTTTTGATTGTTAAATATTATTTTAAATGTTAATAAATATGTTTGTTTGTTTTTAATTTATATTTCTTCGTTTTTTTCTACTAAGTTTTACACGAGAAATATAATAATTTCGACACAAGGGAGGTTCTCGGAAATTGGAACAGCCAAAATAAACCTTTACCTAGGTAGTCGCGAAATGTAAAATTTCTGTATTTTCATATCAGAATCGAAATAATTCATGGCAGCCCCAATTTTATGGATTATTTAAATATGGGTAAGCATTATATTCATGATATTTTACCATTCGATAACGCTCATGGCAAAATATTCATGAATATAATGCCTACCCATATTTAAATAATCCATAAAATTGGGGCAGCCATGAATTATTTCTTAAATAATTTAGAAAATAATGTATAAACAAATATAATGAGTCATTTGCAGTTTGTTGTTCTATATATTAAAACGTATTTTGGGGCCTTGATGGAATAGTGGTTAAAGTAGTGCGCCTTCTATTGATCACGTGGTCTGACAACACCGAGTTTGCGGGTTCAAGTCTCGCTGCGGGCAGGGTGTACTGCAATCATAATTGACAAGAATTGCCAGTTTTCCTACCGAAGGTCGGGGTTTTCTTCGAGTACTCCGGCTTCCTCCCCCATTAAAAACTGGACAACATGATATAGCTTACAAATTGATGAAAGTGGCGTTAAACGTCAAACAAACATAAAACGTAGTTTTGTCAATCATGATGTCTATGTATAGGCATGTTAATGAATGTTACCAATACATAGTAGTATTTACTTAAAAAAATAGCTTAAAGCACACTGAATACGCGTTGACAATATGAAAAGTTTGGAGCAACGAAAATACGATATGATTTAAATAAATTGGTCGTCGCGGGGTTGGGGGAGGGGGTGTCTAGGAACCGCAGATAACACGTCGGTTGACGTGGTTTTATATGAAACATGGCAAAAGAGTGTCACTGAGTGATAAACATACATTATCTTTTTGCAGGCAAAGTATGATGGAGGACAATGGGTGAACATGCCTTCTGGGTATCCACAAATCCTAACAAAGGGTTCAAAACAACTTTTTTTGCTTAGGTTTCAAAACTTCACGAAAGGTGTAGTCTATGACCCTCAAGTTGATCTCGATCCAGACTCGCCACCATCGGACTACGAGACTAATCTCGATAACATGTTTGTCCGAGTCAGTGGACGTTCTGGGAGAATTCAGTTTGGAAATAGAGCTAATCCGTCATTGGATCCAAACAAAATTACAGTCGAATTTTCTAACTTGATGGAGAAATTAGCAGACGGCACAAGTGACATAAAAGATAGCAGACACCAATTTAACTATTTTTCTCAGACTGATTTTGTGTTTACGCCACCTGTTGACGATGTCTTCAACAACTCAACACGTGTCAAGAAATTTACATTCCAGTCAACTCTGAATAATGCAATCTTTGCAACGGAAGTTTACATGTTCAAAAACGACACAACTATTACTCTTGGAAATGAGACCACTTTAGTCAAGAAAGGAGATATGAAATTTACAACAACAATCACGAACTGGACATTCTGTGGACAACCCGGCGTTGCTACATGTACCCAGAACGAGACTGGTGAATTTTTGGATTTTTCAATCATTATTAAGGGGAACGGAACACCAAGAAAGAAATCTGCTGGAGAAAAGAAGAGAGGAAACTCGGATGAGTACGAGTTAGCGGACAATGGCGCTACTGCCGTCATATCTAGAAAGGTAGGGCAAATGGTAGAGATGAGAGTGGAACGATGCTAGTCCTAGAGTCCTCTGCTGTCCTACAGCCATGTATAATAAGCGTTTGACGGAAGGGGATTCTGGGACCAGTACGATTAGAAACCGAATACAGCTCATTTTTTACACCGATTGTAATGGATATTCTAGTCTTAAAGCAACACATTTTGATGTTTTAGCCGAAGATCCGACATTGACTGTCAAATCTGAATACTAACGCCCGCATTTTTGTTAGGCAAATGTAGAATTTAGACTAATTCATAAAACGAACCATTGGAACTGAGGCGAGTCTCATAGGCTAGATTTTTTGTCTACTAGTAATTTTTATTTTAATTGTTTTATTACCTGTTTGCTTGGATTTAATGTCAGTATATTTACCAGGCCTCAATTTCATAAAACTTCTTAAATTGAGATTTTCCTCAAATCCTTGAGTATTTCCTCAAGCCGGAAACTTCCAGCAATCTGATTGGTAATTATTTGAGTTGAAGAAATCCTCAAATTAGAGATGTTTTATAAACTGATAGTTTTGTAATATGACTTTGAAGCATGCTTGGTATACGTGTTCCTTTGAATAGGATCGCTATTCTTGTCAAATCCGCTGACCACAACAGTCAAAATTCAGACACCTTAAATCGCGAAGTTTATGAATTTGTATTTCATTCATTCATTCATTCATTCATTCATTACTTACTTACTTACTTATTTATTTTTAGGTTAAATATAACAATGGAAGCTGGGAAGATATGGCTGCCGGATATCCAAAGATGGTCACACTGGGTGGACAGCAGATATTTATAATACGCTTAAAGAAATTTACCGGAAAAGTCTACTACGATCCGACAGTTGTATACCTCCCATCAAGTACCCCAGATACCGACGATAGCAGCGACACCACCGACGGCAGCAGAAGGAATCTCGGATCTATACTGACATTTGCTTTGATTGCTGTTATTTATTGTGTCATACTTTAGTTGAAAGTCTCTGAAAATGAAAAAATAACATTTCTCTTAGTTACAGAATGCTAATTAATCCAGTATTCTTTTCAAGAATTTCTCTATATAAAATATAACTTAAAGAACGTACAATATGTGTACAGTTTAAGAATGCTTTCAGTTATGATGAACAAATAATAATTTAAGAACAACTTTTACAAATATTAACTCAAATGTCTATATAATATAAACTTTATTTCCGGAATTGTTTTTTGTAGCTATAGATTTTTAAATATGTTATACGTATGTTAAATGTGCTTATATAAAGTTGCTATTTATTCATTGCTTTTATTAATCATGATATTTAACCAACAAAATCGGTAAGGGACGTAGCTAAGAATGTTAACCACTCCGGTAAGGGACGTAGCTAACAATGTTAACCACTCCGGTAAGGGACGTAACTAACAATGTTAACCACTCCGGTAAGGGACGTAGCTAACAATGTTAACCACTCCGGTAAGGGACGTAGCTAACAATGTTAACCACTCCGGTAAGGGACGTAGCTAACAATGTTAACCACTCCGGTAAGGGACGTAACTAAGAATGTTAACCACTCCGGTAAGGGACGTAACTAAGAATGTTAACCACTCCGGTAAGGGACGTAGCTAACAATGTTAACCACTCCGGTAAGGGACGTAGCTAACAATGTTAACCACTCCGGTAAGGGATGTAACTAACAATGTTAACCACTCCGGTAAGGGACGTAACTAACAATGTTAACCAGTCCGGTAAGGGACGTAGCTAACAATGTTAACCACTCCGGTAAGGGACGTAGCTAAAAATGTTAACCACTCCGGTAAGGGACGTAGCTAACAATGTTAACCACTCCGGTAAGGGACGTAGCTAACAATGTTAACCACTCCGGTAAGGGACGTAACTAAGAATGTTAACCACTCCGGTAAGGGACGTAACTAAGAATGTTAACCACTCCGGTAAGGGACGTAGCTAACAATGTTAACCACTCCGGTAAGGGACGTAGCTAACAATGTTAACCACTCCGGTAAGGGACGTAACTAACAATGTTAACCACTCCGGTAAGGGACGTAACTAACAATGTTAACCAGTCCGGTAAGGGACGTAGCTAACAATGTTAACCACTCCTTTCCTACATTATAAATTTTTTCTCCAAAATCATTCTTCATACTTATAGTGGAAAATGATACATTTACATGCATGATTAGATCATATTAATTGTTAGCTATCAGTTTATAATTTAGTGCTAAGTTTCCTTTTTAATTTTACTTACTTGTTCTGTTTGTTTGTTTGTTTTTTTGTTTTTTTTTTTGTTTTGTTTTTTTTTTGTTTTTTTTTTTTTGTTTTTTTTTGGTTGATGGAGTTGGGGAGGGTTGTTACTAGAATCATTTTATCTCTAATATCACAATACTGTACCTTTTTCCCTGAAAATAAATATAAATTATTATGATACCAAGTTTAAAACAATATATTTTTTTAATTTCAAATAATAATTTTATCTATTACTTTCTATCTTCTATTTCTGTTGTCATCCAATAATAGAAAAGGGGGAGCAATTAAATAAAAGTTGTGTATGTTATAATTTTTTTTTTTCGTGTATAATCCTCGCAAACTCACTTCCTGTCGCGTTCTCGCTTTGCTACCGATAAGTGGTAGCAAAGCGAGAACGCGACCGGACGTGGGTTTCCGACGATGTTTTTGTATATATGTTATTATTTCTTGTGTCTTCCATTTTGTATGGAGAGGATAAAAATATAGCTATATAGCTTGTTATGCAATTCTTTGATTATTAATAAAATCAACCGAATTGAATTACTTGTTAATTTTAAAGCCAATCTAATTAAATTTATTTTTTCAATTGCCCCCTTTTTGTCTTATGTCGCAACATGGATAGTAACCCATTTCAGCTAGTACTTCTGGTTACCTTTGTTTACAAACAATGTTATGGAAGAAATCAATCAAATTGCAGCAATATACTGGTCTTTGGTTTCAAAGTTTTGCTTATGGTGAAAATGGATTTTCTAATTTACTCGTCTAAAGAAGCGTCTCCACTGTAAAGAAAACCCACACACAGAACACAAATACTTATTTTATTTGAATCGCTTCTATGAATTTTACGTTATATCGGTGCGTCCAGTTTTTATCAGAAGAATCCTAAAAAAAACTCACCACATCAACTCGGACTATCAAGTTCTGGAATTTTCCATGTTTATAAATAGGAACTCTCATGACAACAAGTCATGTTTCATACATTCACTTCAATTTAATAAAATATGTGTGCAGAAATGGTTAATGTAGTTGGCCATCTTGTGATCACGTTGTCTGTCAACACTTAGGTTGCGGATTCCAGTCCAATGTGGGCACGATGTGATCGACTCTAATCTTAAATGGATTGCCAATTTTCCTGCCAAAGGTCCTGTGTTTCCTGCAGGCACTGCGACTTCCTACCCCAATAAAAAATTGGACGCCGCGATAACGCTGAAAATTTGCTGAAAGTGGTGTTAAACACCATTAACATAAATAAACAAGCAAACCGTTTTCTTTTCTTTGGGAAACATACTTCAACTTGATTAAAAATAAGCGTACTACATCTATAACTGCCTGCGCTGGAAACTTGTCACGTAAGCGGATTTACGAGTATGTAGAAACTTGTAGGTTTTTATGACTAATATATAAATGTGAATGATAAAGTATATTTGTAATTTAAACAGTAATATTGCTGTCTAATGAATCATCGTTGTCTTAAGTTTTAAAACTAGTTGTAAATCCGTGTGCAACTAGAAAATTCTAGAAAAGGATGTTTACCAGTTACGGCCATGCCAGATGGTTGTTTATGGGTATAGAAAAGAACTTGATTGGATTGGATGTTTGCTTTACGTCCAGCAAGCAATATTTCACCTATATCCAGGACGAAAACAAGGTAACAAACAAAATTAATCAATGGAAAAGGGGTTAGCATGGGACTCAAGGAACACAATTTAGACTGCCACTGCAAAAGTATGTATATAGCTTCTAAAATGAGCCTACTCATTTTCGAATTCTACAAAAGAGGTCTTTATCGTGCAAGGAGCGTGGCTCTCTCCAAACACGTTACCCAATACGGTTTGTATTATGACCTGAAAACCCCCCTAAAAGAGGGTCTTACTATCCGCCACCCGGGAATGCGCTGGGCTGCTCTGTGGATCGAGGACTGGGATCCCTCCCAGTATGGTCCCAGACCAACTATTGAAGTTTTATGGCTACCCACTCAAATTTCTGCGATTTTGCTCCATTTAGAAACATAACAATGGATCCAAAGTGAATTGAATTGTTAAAATATCTTGAATATTTATTTATGTCATCAAATAATTCACATAATTTGACTTGCAATGCTAAAATAAGTATGTTTGATGGATACATATCTTACGTCTGATTCAATTCGTGCAAAAAACCCAACAACAACCAAATAATGCTTCTCTTTTATACCTATTTAGATAAAAAGCAGGGGCGGATACAGGATTTTCGAAAGGGGGGGCGTAAAAGGGGGATATCGGAAAAGGAAGGCCACGAACAAGGTTTTTATAGTGTTCAGTAACCTTTATTTGGCACAGTATATAACAACAGAGATATCATAATAAACGAATTAGTACCGCTAATGCATTAATTTATGGCGAGGACGATCGGGGATTACATTTTTGCCTTTGACGCTGGTTGTTACCCTCCCTGTTCTCTCTTTTTTTTTCTTTCCTACGCCCCCCTCTGGATCCGCCACTGAAAAGTGCATTTGTCATTGACGTTTGGGTTCTAGGATCTCAAACTAAGCTGCACTTCCAGAATTATGTTCATTTCTCTAAATCAAGTATAATCATTACTGTTTTCTTTTTTTGCTAGAATAAATATAGAGAAAACCCCCGACCTTCAGTGGGAAATATACTCCGTAAAGGAAAAATTTGTTTACGCAAATATTTGGATAAAACAAATGTGTATTGGTATACATATATACGAGATATTATTTAACAAATTTCCCTCGATTAAACTTACATCCTTTTAATCCAGCCAGGAGGTAAAAATCATTGAAAAAATTAATAAACGTCTGATTTCTATGTATATTATAACAGACATTTTGCTAATAAAATAGTTAAGTTCATTTGTCTAAGTAAATTATTCGCTTATATAGACATAAAACTAGCATTTAAACCTTAACTTTATTGATCTTGCAAAAACTTTATAGAAAACTATTTTTAAATTTCAGAATATTTGATCGTTTCCTAGAATTTGAGTTTTATACCTTATAGAAAAATACCCCAAGTATTCCGACTGTAATTTCTTTCCCTTTTACTGTCACAAACAGCAATTTAGACAAAATTTTGTTTCAGAACTAGTGAAATAATAGAATAATGTCTAGGATTTAAATGACAAACAAAAACTTATTCATATTGTGAACCCAACAAATTGTCGACAGTTACAGAATCTAGGTTATCTTTTAAAACAGTCAATGAAACTGAGGTCAAGGGGCTTTTGATGTGTTTGTTTTTATGTCATTACATGTATTTGGATGTGTTACAAGGCGTTCAAATAACTCATTGATTATAAATAAATTGAAATTAATTATATACCGGTATTTAAACCAAATGACCGCGATACCGCGCATGACTTTTATCGCCGAAATCTGCGAGTGTACTAGGCACTATTTGATGGAAATATATTGTTTAATTTCTGTTTTTGGTGCTTATTGTAACTTACACGTGCATTAAACCTTTATATAACGTGTACCCGTATGTTCCGTCATATTCTTTCACAGAGCTTGTGGTCGTCTTTTTCCAATAGCTGAATAAATATTATTCTATACCACTTTAACGCCGCATTGATTATTATGTTTATCCAAGCTGTACAATGTTCTGTACAGTGACCCTTTCCCTACTTTTATATAACAACAGAAACAAATGTAGATTTTCCATATGGCAGTGGAATTTTTGGTTTTGTATATAAACATACTGATAAATTTATCAATATCATTCTATTTAGTTTTTTACTCTATTTTATATTAATTGCAGTGGGGGATCAAGAGGGGGAGGGGACGTTCGCCCCCTCCCCCCTAAAAGGGAGAAAAGAAAGAGAGAGTGAGTGAAAAATGGAGGACAGAAAAAGAGGGAAAAGAAAGAGTGAGTGTGTTAAACAGATGCAGATAATAAATTTATAATATAACTATTATAATCTTATAATCATGATGTTTTTTAATAAACAATAAATTGCATTGAGCGGTCCACAGACCCTTTGCTGAATTTCGTCCCCTCCCCTTAGCCCAATTTTCTGGATCGCTACTGTATTGTTCTGTTCTATCCTAATCAATAATCATTTTCATTAATCATTATCAATAATGACTCACTTTGATATGTACTCTCTATGAATATGATGATTATACATTCAAATATATTTGATTAGCATTGGGCACCATGATTGGTTTAATAAAATTGTCTTTCGTGTCTCGTCCTGCAAGTTTCTCTCTACTATGATGCCAACTTCGATCGTCTTAACTACAGACTGTTAGACCAAGAGTCATGTACTGCGTCTGCTATTATTATGCGTCCTGTACAAGGATACTTAACCTCTGGTTATGCTTACTATGATGTGCAAGCTAATTCTACCGAATATTTTAGTTGCACTGGAAAAATCATTGACATATTTTTGTTAGAAAAAAAATACAAACGTAATATTTCCTTATCTATATACCAACTGTTATTAACGACAACTCTTGCAAAGTGGGAAGTAACTCTGTATTCTGAAAACAGGGATTAGACAAACGTGGAGCACGTTAAAGGTTATAATTTAAATTAGATTGACTTCCAAAGTAAATGCATTTGTTAAAGTTTATAAATCCATTGTTGCATATCGTATGTCATGGAGAAAATGAAGTGTAAACTTACATTAGAAAATATTTTGACAACGAAGCTTCATATACGTACGAAATTGTTTGGTAAATTTTACTAAATAGGTGACTCAAACAGAATAGTAAACTATTTGTATTGCTTTCTTTTCTTGCAAATATTTGTTAAATTAGCTTTCAGAGCCGTAGCTAGACTAGTTACAGTGTAGATTCGCAAAATAAGTAGGAGGGGGGTCAGGGGCATGCCCCAACCCCGGACAATATTGAAAATAATGATCAATTTAGTGCATTTCGGAGAGTTCTAAGCTGCTTTATTTAGTACTGAAAATGGACAGTTTAATGATTGCAGGGATAAACTGCAAAAGATATTGTTGTCTAAATCATGTGAATTCAGCCGCGTACTCGCGTTTAGCGGGTAGCTACAACTCGGGCTTTTTACTGCTTCTCACTTATTTTTTCATGATTCTTTTCATTGCATGTAGGTTTTAATTTATTTATTTATATTTATTTGCAAAACATAAAAACCCTGACGGGTTCGGCAAATACAAAAGAACGAACTTACAAACAGAAAACACATATAGAGAACAAAATGATTCAATCTGTAAATGAATTATATATAGTTATAAAAGTACGCTTACAATTACAGATACATGTACTAGTGACCAGTGTGGACCCATCCTCACAAGTCAGGGTTTCTGTGTCCACATGTGTTTCTTGGGCATGTAGACACACTTGTGAGGATGGTGTGGACCTTATTTTCGCAGTTCAATAGAATTCTTTATGTAGTCGACAACGCTGGGCAAGATATCTGGTATAGGGTCAAGAACAATTTTAAGTCTCTCTATTGAAGTAAGCTGGTTAAAATTGGGACAAAAACTATCGATTTTCTGTTAAAAAAATATTTCGTATCTCACTACTTGTTTTACAGGCAAAGAAGAAGCGATTTTCATCATCTAGTGTTTTACAAATTTTACAAACTCTTAGTTCTCTAGGAACAATTAACCTTATTTAATAGTCATAACACGATGATGATTGGTGGTTTTTAACGTCCTACACTGGTAAATTAATACCCTCGGTCGGACGGTTGTTAGGGTTAGTAATCCATGGACTCCACCATGGTGGTTTTGTCGAAGCCAGGCCTTCGGGATATCTGGTCGAAAAACTCGGCAGCATATGTCCTACTAGCGGCCGGGCTGCTCCGATGTAACGTTGGCCTACTCCGGGACCCCACATGGGTACCGGGGCGTTTCCCCACTCTGACCGTCTTGGAGGTCTTACATCTGCAGAGTGTGTCATACCACAAAAATGCTCTCCGTATTTCAAGTTAGCATATCAAACATCATACAGGTAATACGAAATAATCAATAACGCATTTGATGAATTTTCAGTATAGTAGTAAATCAATCTATTGAAACTTTAAATTAAAGGGGTTGGGTGGGCAGGCGAAATTTAGAATTTGTTTCCCTCATTCATAAGTCATATTTTACTGTTATTTGATTTGACTGCATACAATATAATTAAGATATTACGTCAATTTGTAGGCCAAAGTATTTCACAAAGTTTACTCTAATCGGGTCATCCGCTAATTATTTAAGGCGAAACAAATGGCGTAACTTCCTTTTCGTGTTTTTCTTAAGACACGACCCATTTACGCATTCGCTCCGCCCAAATTCCCATTTAACAATAACAATAACGCATTCTGCTATTTATAGCTGTATGACATTAGTGTGTATTTTTATACGTATAAAGATCGAAATTCTACATTAATTTGCAAGTTACAGGTGAAAGAGGATCGATGATGGCTGCGTCTGGTGTATTTTTGCTATTATTATTTGCAATAATTTCTGTTTTCGGACAAGACAATGATACGGTGACCAGTAATAGGGGTGTGTTTGTTAAAGTTTTAGGAAATTCTGGAAAAATTTTGCTAAGCCGAAATAGCGCTAATGAATCAGATGTTGTTATTGAGTTCGACGCGATAGGGGAAAAGGCTGCTGATGGAAGTACTGACGTAGGAAGAGGCGGGAGTCCGACTCAAAGGCATGTTTTTAACACTTTTGCAAATCAACAATTCCAATTTTCCGCAGTTAGAAATGGAACGTATCGAAATATTTCGGCCAAGACTTTCAACTTTGCCGCAAACATTTCGTCTGGTGCCAAACTGTTAGTTGACGTGTACATTTTTTCTGAGAATGGAACTTTTAGCTTGGGAGACGAGAACACAACAGTTTCTGCAGGTTCTGTAAAATTCAACATTCAAATTGATAATTGGAAATTCTGTGGTAGCGACTCGGGAGCAGTTGAATGCAAATCACAGGGTCAGCCACTTCAGGTTGGAAAATATTTAGATTTTACGATCTCCATTAAAGGTAAAGGCGCCAATCCACAGAAGAAAACGGGCGGCAAAAAACGCACAACAGCAGACGAATATGATCTCGGAGGGGGGAGTGTAGTTTTATCTAATAAGGTATATATAATTAATTAAGTTACAGTTTATATTAAATTAAAACATTTACATATACAACATAAACACAGATTACGGCGTATGCCCTGGTTAATTAAGTAAACATATTTTAATTATTTTCTTCTCTAATTATTATTTTTAATATGTTGTTTTTTGAACAACTTATTTCAGATGAAAAATGTACAATCCTTTTTTCATAATTTACTTAATAATGAACAAAATAAAGTTTCAGTTGTTCCATCTTTCCACCTTTTTTTAAGTAAGAAATTTTTATGGCATACAAAAAGGTAATAAAAATTGTAACAATATTTATCGGGTATCTACATGTAAACTGCGCAATATTTTCTCAATAACATGCATCGACGATTTGATGACGTATTGAAAATGTCCAATAATCAATATCACAAATATCAGTAACCACTATGCATATTTATGGATGATTTTTCTTGATCTAATGCAGATGCTTGTTTAAACAAGAGAAGATATGGTTGAACCATATCGGGGAAACTCAATTAAAGTAAATGGAGGATTAAAACAGGAACCCATTTTGTATTGTTTGTTTGTTTGTTTGAATGGTGTTTTAACGCCACTTTCAGCAATTTTTCAGCTATTTCATGGCGTCCAGTTTTTATTGGGGGAGGAAGCCGGAGTTACCGGAAAGAACCCCCGACCTGCGGTATGTATTGTAATATGAGAGATTAATACAATACAAATACAAATATAAATAATTTTATTGGCTCAAACTCATCTACAATAAATAGTGTAATGGAAAATAATATATAACATCACATGTAATGTAACGTAAATTACCGTTACATACATTAACATTACGTACATTATATGTTACGTACAATAAAGGCACTGCATTTTAAATTATTTTGCCTTTAGGTGCTAAATATAAGTAATATATTAATGATGTTCTGAAGTGCTTTTCAATGTATTTTAGCAGTTATGACACATTATTTAAATGTCTTTAGTGTTTCAGCGCTCACAAACGGTGTTACGGACCTTAATTTCTTAAACGTGACACAATAAATTTCGACTGTTTTATTCGTTGCTGACAACAATTTAAATGAAACATAGATAAGCATTTGTTATGATGATAATTGGATTCAACTTGATCTAAAACCAATAAAAGAACGTCAATAAACGTGTATTGGTCATGCTTTATAGAGAAAATAGATTGATTGTTTGGATGGATGTTTGCTTTATGTCCAGCGAGCAGTATTTCAGTTATGTTCAGGAGTTTTGTTACATACATTAATAGGTTTTTGGCGACATGCAATCAAGGCCACATATTTTGTAACAAAAAACAACTTTTATCGAGACTATATTTCTGTCTTCATACTATACAACAATTTAAGAAAAATCATCAAAAGAATATTTTCCGGGTGTGTTTAATGATTATTTATAAACTCAAAAGTACTTGATGCAAGAAAGCGACATGCATGGTAAATTTGAGCAGTACTGTACACAACTATTAAAAGTAATGTATGCAAGGTCAAAACTCAAATGTCAAGATTGGGTGAACCTTCCGTCTCCAAAACATCGACATTGATACATTTTCTGTACAAGAAATAATTTATTGAGACTTTCAGTGTTCACTAAATAAATATTCGACTGAAAGTTTGACGACATGTTTTTCTTTAAAATGCAACATTTACGATGGAATGAGACCTCATCAACGCCATCTTTGTCCCAAATTATTTACATTTGTACCGTTTGTTAAATCTGCAATCCGAATTGGGATAAAGGACTGGTTTTCGTTTGTTTTAAAAATATTCGAAATTCTGAATACATTGATTTATGTATTATTTTATTTTGCAAAGATGTACATGTGTAAATCGTGTTTACTGTTAGGACATCATGATGATCAGCTGCGGCAGCACAGGCAGCCATGGAATATTAACTGTTTACATCACGAAAATTGTTTAATACACCATTAAAACAGTAGCAAGAAGTTCATTTTTGTTTGACATACTTACAATGCGTTAATTATACAATTAACAATTCAGATGAAAGCAGATTGAATGTGCATTTATGATATAATATAATGATTGTTTACTAGCCAGCTTGATCGCGTAAGAATATATGAACAGAATTATATTTTTATTCAAATGCAAAGAACAAAATTATTACATTTCGCAATACTAAACATACTGTTTTTCACCTGAAAAATAATCAAAACAATATTACAGATAGAAAGTACTTACTTCGTTAAATGCAAACATCGAACTATATTATCGCGCAATAGCTCAGTAAACCGTACCTGAAATTAGTTATAACCCCACGTGTGATACAATGCAATGATTTGAGTTATGAAAACAGCAATTTAAATTTTTCATTCTTCTTTACAGCGAATGAAATGCACTGGGATGTTCAAAAATATATGTACAATCTAGCCTTAGCCGGCTTTCAGTAATTTGAGGTGTTTACAAAATTTACAATAGCAATTCAACACTAGTTCTTTGGGCTACATCTTAAATAATGTCCTGACTTCACGGTTGGTCAAACACCAACAATTTCGTAAACATTCTTTTATGACGAGTATTTTAAAGGTCGGGCAGTTTTTTTTATTGAAGTATATGTAAGAAAATTTGACTATTTTATTAAAATACAAGTAATAGTTTACTACTTGCTGATACATTCAGAAAATATTAATCCACTTTTAAGAAAGCATTTGATTTAAACAAATGAAGAAGACATTTTTTCGTGGTAAACTTTTTCCAAAGGCAAAGATCTGGCAAATTTAATTCGAATATAAGTGAATTTGATCATGAATCCGAGAGCTGCCCTAATCTGAACTATTTTTCACAAGTGCAAGTTGAAGAACATGGGTCAACCCTTGTTTTGGCCAATATCTCACAATATTATTAATAGACAATTTTAAGTTGCTTAAAGTTCAATCAGGAAAACATTACAAAGATCGGTATTTCAACAATATGGACATATATTTTCAGAAAAACGTTCTACAATTAACAATCCTCTAAACGTTTCTACTAGTATATCAAAGTATATCTCTATAGTTTATTTGATGAGTTCAGGTTAAAAAAATTTCACTTTTATTTTTGCTTGACCATCCGTTAAGTCATAAGACGTGTGCGTACGTGTCAGTAAACACGTATGTGTTAGTAAACACAGGATCACATGGTCAAACGCCGGTCAAACACAATACACAATATCATGCATTTTATGTATCATGTTTAACGACTTCGATTATTTCCGGTCTTATGGCGCTGTGCCAACATATAATACTATTACGGGTGGGTCATATTCCTGTCATTGTTACCCATTTAGTCAATAATTCTAAATTTTAGAATTCTGTTTTATATTTCAATTTGGTTTTTTTTATCGGACAAACACGATTTATGCCATATTAAGGGGACGTTTCTGTGGCGAGTTTTGTGGAGAAAATATAAAAGGCGTGGGAAACATCTGGAACCAGCATAGCTGATTTATGGCTGATTTATCTGTTTATAGACCCATTAATTTAATTAGTGTTTGTTTAATCTCCATAACAGACATGTTGAGGTAGGGGGTTGTAACGGAAACATCTTTACTGTATAATTTAAATGCAATAATAAAGAGAGAAATAAAAATAAATAACCATTCAGTGTAACTCACAATTCATGGTAATAATGCTGAATTGGTCTTTGTGGTATATGGTACTACATAAATGTTCCTCGGGTACATAATTGTATACAAATATGTATCTCTCCGTTTGTTTTTTCGAGAAACTATAAAAATAAGACAAATTCAGCGTCAGTGATCTCCATTTTGGACTATTTGATGAATCTGTTACGTCGCTATAGTCACGTAAAAAAACAGGTTCAGTACCAGCGTCAGCGAGATTTTGATCTGGGGTACTCTAAATTTTCACAGGGTACAATTTCTGACCGAAACAAACGGCGAGGTATAGTTTTGTATACGAGTATGTACCCGAGGTACATTTTTGTAGATCCCCACACGACAAAGACCGAATCCGCGGTAATGACGTAAATTGTCTGGCATTAATAAACATATTTTGCATATTGTCTTGCCCAAATGACCCTCCTCTCACCCCGCCCCCCCCCCCCCATTCCAAAACGCCATTCCCTGATATATATTTATATACGCTACGTCCATTTGGAAAAGTTTGTGCGTAGGTCTTTGTGACGAAGATGTGTCTAAAAAACTGAAAAGTTGTAACAAAAAAACTGTTAAAATCCATCCACCCTTCCAGAAAGAACTTCTAGTATTACTTCCCTGAATGTGATACTTCTTTAGTAAAAAGATCAGTTAACAACACCGCTGTTGTAAGAGCCCGGATGTAAAACACTGTGTTATACACGAATGCTGCAGGTTTTATGCAAATTAATTTTTATTTTAACTAGCAGAAAAGACGTCACAGTTAGTAACCAAAGTAAATAAGCAAGTTGATACAAGCTTTTCTAATCGACGTTTTTTAAACTGCTTCTGGAGTCAATTAATACGGATTCATTCGGTCTATTTCTGGGGTTTTTATGTACATATATTGGGGTTTGTGGATTCATTACAATGACTGCACCTAGATAACATTCAATTTCAATTCTTTATACAATACCTACAAAAACACTATACACTAATGTTTGCTATTTACAAAGAAAAATAGCAAAGAAAAACGACCGAACAACAAGAGCCAAAAGTCAAGGGACAGTTACAAATCCGGATATAGAAAAACACAACACAAAAACCAAAAACACAAAAAACAGAAAGAAAGTAACCCGAACCCAATAAAAACCATGAGTGCACTCAGGTGCTCCGGACGAGTAAGCAGTGCCTGCCTCTAAGAATTCCTTTAAGGATCCTCTCAAGAATTCCTTTAAGGATCTGTATAAAACTCGTATTTTTCGCTTATAATATGTATGCCTAGTGTTTTTAAGCAATGCATACGCAGTATTTAATTTAGAATAGGATAAGCTTTATAATAAAACGAACGCGACAATCACAGTATCATCTTCGCTAGCCAAGTGTTACGATCAGGTCCCCCTTATCTTGAAGATAAGAGTATCGGATCGTAACCCTTGGCTAGCGAAGATGTCACAGTATCGATTGTCATCGGAAGTCCTGTATGTAAATTTAATCTCGGTAACGGATACACTTGAATGCTTTTAAGTGAAGTTTACCGGATATGATTTTGTGTTTAGCGAGATCATTAAAGATGCTCACAGGTCATTTGTGAATCAACAGGATATATATATATAATACAGATTATTTATTTATCCTAACTGTTTTGTTTATTTTGGTTGTTTAATGCCACTTGGAGCAATTTTTCATCTATCATGGGTCCAGTTTTTATTTGGGGCGGTTGGGGGATGGGGGTGGGGACGAAGCTAAAACAACCAGAAAAGACCATCGACATTCAGTTGGAAAACTGGCAATCCTTGGATTGAGTAGACCTTGCGTTAACCCCAGTTGACAAGTTGATAGTACACGACTCACCAAGGTCTCCTGATCAAATTGAATAAAAAGCTTCTTGAAATGTCAATACTTTAAAAACAACAAAAGTCAATTGTATAGTTTGTAAATTAAAAGATAATTATCGAACTGATGAAATCAGGATATAATACTATTTACCTATTAATGCCCAGCAAATGAATAAGAGTCCACAAAGGTGACACTATGTTCAAAGCACAATTTTTTTTCTGTTATAATGCACAAAATATACATCCGTATGTATTTAACTATCATAATCATATGTTTATAATTTTGGAGATAACACTTATTCCCTACAGATCCATTCATACCTACAACTGTCTAGCTTCAAAAGATTATCCTAAGATGTGTCCCCCCCCCCCCCCCGATCTTCAGATGTTCAGTCGAACACACCCTGCCCACAGTTAGACTCGAACTTGCAGCCTAAGTGTTCAGTCGAAAGATCAAAACGAGCAGTTTCGTTCTCAATATAAAATGGCTTAAATTACCCAAATAGTGATTCACGTATATTTCTTTGTTTACAGGTGATGTATGATGGTGGACAATGGGTAAACATGCCTTCTGGTTATCCAAATGTCGTTACACTAGGCTCAAAACAACTTTTTGTGTTTAGATTTGAAAATTTTACAAAGGGTTTACTTTATGATCCTCAAGTTGATCTCGATCCAGCAGCCACTAATACTACCACGGTGACTACAACTACCACACTCGCGCCACCACCAGACTCAGGGGCAAATCATGATGGCATTTTTGTAAAAGTAACCGGACGTTCTGGTAAAATACAACTGGGGAACAGAGCCGATCCGTCATCGGACCCTGATCGAATTACAATAGAATTTTCTGACTTGACTGAGAAAAAATCAGACGGCACTGACATAAAAGATAGCAAACACGCATTTAACAATTTTGCTAAAACTGATTTTGTGTTTACGCCACTTATTGATGCTGTCTACCCTAACACCTCAATAACTGTAAAGAAATTTACATTCAGGTCAAATCTGAACGATGCGGGTGCCACCTTGGAGACGGAAGTTTACATATTTAAAGAAGATGGCAATATTACTCTTGGAAACGAAAGCACTATAATCAAGAAAGGAAATATGAAATTTAGCACAACTATTGCTAACTGGACGTTCTGTGGACAAGCAGGCGTTCCTACATGTACACCGAGCGAAACTGGTGCATTTTTGGATTTCGGAATCGTTATTAAAGGGAAGGGAACACCAAGAAAGAAGTCTGCTGGAGAAAAGCATAGAGGAGACTCGGATGAGTACGAGTTAGCAGAAAATGGCGCCGCAGTCGTGATGTCCAAAAAGGTAGGGAAAAGCTAGTATGACATGGCTCCTCTATACATATTCTAGGTTTATGTATTTTATATTTGAATACTCGCTTTAACAATTCATATACAGATTGATTGATTGATTATTTGGGTAACGTCCAGCGAGCAATATTTCAGCTATATTATAGACGAGAATAAGTTTACAAACAATTTTGCAAAGGAGAAATGGAATTAACAGACTAATGGGAACACAAATTAGACTGCCACTGATAAAAGAATGATGTATTCCCTATTTTCAGAATACAAGAGTTACTTCCCATTTGCAAGAGTTGTCTTTCATAACAGCAGGTATCTAATATTGAACAGATAGGGAAAAATCATGTTTTTATTTTTTTTTTAAATAATGTCTATGGACTGACTCTTCCAGTACAACTAAAAAAACTGCAGAATTAGTTTGCATATTATAATAAATTTTACCGGATGCTTTGCTATATGTGAATAAAAAAATATTGTAGAAAAACCACTTTTTACCCACAGTAGGTACTATAAAATACCTGCTCTAAAGAACAGATAACTCTGCAAATGGGAGATAAATCTTGTTTACCGCAAGTAGGGAATTGGCTAGCGATGTTGATGTTGCCTTTCGGCAACAATGGGCCTACTTATTTTCGAAATCTACAAAGTGGTCTTTATCGTGGAAGGAGCGTGACATTCTTCAAGAACGTTTCTTTTCATGGTCCGCGTTCAGACTTTCCTTATTATACCCCACAACTCAGCGAAAAGCCCTAAACTATCCGCCATCTGGAGCAGCTCTGTGGGTCAAGCTCTTAGAACATTGCGGTCTCAGAAGAATTTACATACGGTATATGATTGTTCATATACACTTTTATTTGGAAGGGGAACCCCGAGTATCATGTGAGAACAACTCCCAACCCCCACACGTACTCGTTCAACAGGAACCCTGATAATTATTGTCATGTTAGAATTCAATCAACTTAATTGGAAGCAATTTACAACTCAGTGGATGTTGACACACTTGAGATGACAAGTGGGTCACTACTTATAATCATTTTTATTGTATATAATCAATAAAATATAAGATAAACATAAAAAAAATTAATAGATTGATTGATTGAAATTTTTTTTTTATTTAGGTTAAATATAACAATGGTAACTGGGAAGACATGGCTACCGGATATCCAAAAAATGACACACAGGGTGGAAAACAAATCTTCATAATACGCTTTAGCAAATTTACCGGAAAAGCCTACTACGATCCGACAGTTGTATACGCTGCATCACCTACCAGCGGCAGCAACAGGAATCTCGGATCTATTATCACATTTTCTTTGATCGCTCTTATTTGTTCCGTCTTATTTTAGTTGAAATCTACTAGAAATGAAAGAAAATGAAAACAGTTATTAGCTACAGAATGTTTATTAATCCATTGTGGTTTTGCTACAAAGACTTTGAAAAATTTTCTATATTAATGTGCAATAATGACGAAATTCTATTTCTTTCTGTTATGTTAAAATGCTAAATAATTTAAAACAAACTTTGATAAATTACACGAATGTTCAGTCTATAGAGAACTAAATACAAGTATATTATATTTTCTATTGGACTACCCTTCAGCAAGAGGCATTGTCAGTACAACTGAGAGGAAGGATGTGATCCATCATTGTGTCTTTAGATCTGATGCTAAAGAGGAAGGATTTGACCTATTGTTGTGTAAAGTACATGTATTACGCAAAGATACCGTCTTTTCCGTTATATTTCGGTGTTTATTGTGTTTATTTACTTCCTTGTATTGGCAAGGTGTTTAATTAGAGGCAGGCACTGCTAACTCGTCCCGAGCAGCTGAGTGGTCATTTCTTGTTGTTGTTGTTCTTTTGGTCTCTTGTTTTGTCGTGTATCTTTGCTCAATCCGAATTTTGCCCCTGCCGTATAAATTTCAGTGATGTATCCAGGATTTCTCATAAGGGGTTGTGGACCACTCTGTAGTGGGTGCAGCCTGGCAGAAGCTGGACAAATTTTTGGATCATGGGGCTATGTTGCTTTATATCTTTATTCATTATTGGCTAAAAACATATGTTCATAACTAACAGTAAATGATTATATAATCAAATATGGTTTTCAGTGTTGTATCCAGGATTTCTCATAAGGGGGTGGGGACCACTCTGCGGTGGGTGAAGCCCCGCAAAAGCTTGACAAATTTTTGGCGGGCAACCTCTCACCTCTGGATCCTCAACTGGTTTTTGGTTTTAAGATGTAATGCATTGTTTTCTGTATTCATAATTAGCTACAAAACATGTGTTCATAACTAACAGTAAATTGTAATATATATATAGTCACATCGCATTCAATGTCATAGCCATCCATCTTCTTATCCATTTCTAAGATAAATGTATTTGCAAATGTATATATATATTGTCGTTTTTATGTCTTATTGCAATGGTGAGGTCATGGCATTCACTAGGCCGAATTTTACTGCCTTTATAATCGGCCCAAAAAGGCGAGGGTACGATTATTTGTTCTTGGCATCCACAAAATTTATAAATGCATGACAACATCAGTGTGAATTCCTCCGGAGTCGAAATAGTTCTGAAGTTTCGAGTGAACGATTGCGAACCCATGACTTGTGAGGAAGGATGCATTTGTTTTGACATAATGATTGGTCACTATTAGAATTTAATAAAACGTTAATTTTATGGTTTTTTTCTCTTTGTAAGGAGACGTATTATACGGCAATAAACTTAAATAAATACAACCTTAAATAAATTAAACCTTGAATAAATTACACTATGACCGAATTGCATCTTGTTTGTACATTGATTAACGGTTGATCGTGTTTAATGCCATTTTCAGCAATTTTTCATCTATATCATGGCGTCCAGATTCAATTGTTAAGAAAGCCGCAGTACCCTGTGAAAACTTTCGACGTTCGCAATATAGTCCACACATAGCGTCTGCAAGGGGGATAAATCTAACAAACTCGCCATAATTGTTTTGAGCTTGCCCAAAATTGATATAATGTTCTTGCTCTGAATATAGCTGAAATACTGTTCAGTGGACGTTAAGTAACCTAGCTACAATAATGTAGCTCCTTTTTTAGCTCACCTGACCCGAAGGGTCATGTGAGCTATTGCCATCACTTGGCGTCCGTCGTCGTCGTCGTCGTCGTTAACTTTTTTTAAAAATCTTCTCCTCCAAAACCACTGAAGGGATTGCTTTGAAACTTTGCACACATCATCACGAAAATGTCCTCTGCCAAGTTTGCACAAATCATGGCCTCAGACCAACCAACATGGCCGCCATGGCTAAAAATAGAACAGGGGGGTCAAAATACAGCTTTTGGCTTATAGTTCAAAAAGTATAACAGATACAGGAAAACCAAAGAGACCTTCCTTCTTCAGCATCAAAAGCTCTACAAAACACTCCATTAGGTCAAAGTTGTATGACGACTCCTTGTAGGAGTTATTGCCCTTTAATTGTCGAAATTGATGATTTTTACCATTTCTGCCACAAAATCTAGAAAATTATTAGAACTAGAGAAAAAGTAAGCATTGCTTAATTGTTCTGCTTTATGAGGGCTACAAAATTGGCTTTAGAGTCA
>CALYDG010000155.1:0-30506 GCA_944474755.1 Limnoperna fortunei | reverse complement strand
ATTACAGAAGGAGCAAAGACGTTGTTCACGGGGGACTTTTCTATATCTTCCACGTTCTATTTCAAGACTGTGGTCGGCTATTCGAAATTTTGAGATGAATTTGCGATTTTCATAGTTAGAATCGGACAAATAAAATTCTTTTCCTAAGTTGTTTTTCAAAAAATTTATATAGAAAGGTTTTATTTTGATCTTTTAAATTTGAAACTTTGTCAGCATACATGTTCATATAAAACTTAAACAATTTATCTTTAATATATGGTTTTATTACTTTTAATTTTTTATAAGTTGTGTCCAAGTTAAGTCTATCCGAGTTCAGATTACAATACTCCCTGGCTCTAAGTAAAATGACATCCACTCTCATGCACAACATATACTTTGTTGCATGGATGAGGGCAGATAAATAATTTTGCACTGCTTCATTTTTGTCTTACAATGTAGTAGGCGATTAATAAAGCCACATCTACTCACATTGGTCGGTTTCCTTTAAAATACTTAAAAGAACGAGAATCTGTTCAATCTATCCTTATTTCCTATGCATGTCCATGGCACAAATTGTTTTAAAGAACATTATGGAAAAAGAACGAGAATCTGTTCAATCTATCCTTATTTCCTATGCATGTCCATGGCACAAATTGTTTTAAAGAACATTATGGAAAAAGATTTTATAATAAAGTTGATAGAAATACATTAAATGTACAGGCCACAGAATCCCATCGCTAGTTTATCACTACAAGATAAAAATATCGTGAATATAGTGAAATTCTTTACACAGTCTTGTCAAAACTACATATTTTTATCCCTCTCTTGCAATCTCAGGATTTTTTTGCATCACATTTGGTGGTGCACGAGCATAATCACGAGCCATGATATTCAAAATGTTAAAATGTTTTAATCTTCACCACATATTTTATTAATTTATACACCCTTCTTACTTTGACTCTTTTTCATACAAATACAGTGCTTTCAACTTTAAAGGGGGCCTCAGTGGCCGAGTGGTTAAGGTAGTTCGTCTACTATTGATCACGTGGCTGTCAACACTCAGGTTGCGGTTTTCGAGTCTCACTGTGGTCAGGGTGTACAGGACTCCAATCTTAATAGACAAGGATTGCCAGTTTTCCTACCGAAGGTCAGGGGTTCTCTCCAGGTACTACAGCTTCCTACCCCAATAAACACTGGACGCAATGAAATAGCTGAAAAATTGCTGAAAGTGGCGTTAAACAATATTCAAACAAACAAACAAACAAACAAATCAATTTTAAATTTAATTCCAAGTGGAAACATCATTAATGGAGAAAATAAAATTATTTCATTGACTTGATTATAATATTTACTAGAATTTTGATATTGAAGAAGCAAAGCACTATTAAAAAGTTAATAAAAATAGGGACCTATAATTTAGACAAATAATCAGTTTCTTAAAATCTTTATCAATTAATAACATCTAGATGGCCAACTAACAGATTTGTGACTTCATAATTAGTCATAAGTCGTTTTATTGTGTACTTTTCTTTAAACATAAATAATGTCTACATGGTCTACAGCTGGAACATGTTTTGTAAAAAAATATAAACAAGATGTTTACCACATATGTTCGTGTTTGTTCAACAAAATCAAATCATTATATTTTTTTTTACAAATCAATACTAATAAAGTGGTCATCAAGATTTGTATTTTCTGTATAGTGTATCTTTCTTTTGATTTTTGAATTATATTAAACCTGTGACTGAAGTAAAACAATGCACTACACAACAAACTTACCTACTGAACATACTCAGTAGGTGAGGGGGGGCCTCGGTGGCCGAGTGGTCAAGGTAGTTCGTCTACTATTGATCATGTGGTCTGTCAACACTGAGATTGAGGGTTCGATTCTTACTGCGGGCAGGGTGTACTCGACTTCAATCTTAATTGACAAGGATTGCCAGTTTTCCTACCACTGGTCGGGGGTTCTCTCCGGGTACTCTGGCTTCCTCCCCCAATACAAAATGGACGCCGTGAAATAGCTGAAAAATTGCTAAAAGTGGTGTTAAAACACCATTCAAACAAACAGAAGGTGAGGGACATTGGTCAGATACACAACACACTTATCTACAGAACACACTCAGTAGGTGAGTGACATTGGTCAGATACACAACACACTAATCTACTGCACACACTCAGTAGGTGAGGGACATTGGCCAGATACACAACACACTAATCTACTGCACACACTCAGTAGGTGAGGGACATTGTTAAGATACACAACACACTAATCTACTGTACACTCAGTAGTGTGAGGGTCATTGGTCAGATACACAACACACTAATCTACTGCACATACTCAGTAGGTGAGGGACATTGGCCAGATACACAACACACTAATCTACTGAACACACTCAGTAGGTGAGGGACATTGTTCAGATACACAACACATTAATCTACTGTACATGTACACACTCAGTAGGTGTGGGTCATTGGTCAGATACACAACACACTAATCTACTGCACACACTCAGTAGGTGAGGGACATTGGCCAGATACACAACACACTAATCTACTGCACACACTCAGTAGGTGAGGGACATTGTTAAGATACACAACACACTAATCTACTGTACACTCAGTAGTGTGAGGGTCATTGGTCAGATACACAACACACTAATTTACTGAACACACTCAGTAGGTGAGGGACATTGGCCAGATACACAACACACTAATTTACTGAACACACTCAGTAGGTGAGGGACATTGTTCAGATACACAACACACTAATCTACTGCACATACTCAGTAGGTGAGGGACATTGGCCAGATACACAACACACTAATTTACTGAACACACTCAGTAGGTGAGGGACATTGGCCAGATACACAACACACTAATCTACTGAACACACTCAGTAGGTGAGGGACATTGGCCAGATACACAACACACTAATCTACTGCACATACTCAGTAGGTGAGGGACATTGGCCAGATACACAACACACTAATTTACTGAACACACTCAGTAGGTGAGGGACATTGGCCAGATACACAACACACTAATCTACTGAACACACTCAGTAGGTGAGGGACATTGTTCAGATACACAACACATTAATCTACTGTACATGTACACACTCAGTAGGTGTGGGTCATTGGTCAGATACACAACACACTAATCAACTGCACACACTCAGTAGGTGAGTGACATTGGTCAGATACACAACACACTAATCTACTGTACACTCAGTAGTGTGAGGGTCATTGGTCAGATACACAACACACTAATCTACTGCACATACTCAGTAGGTGAGGGACATTGGCCAGATACACAACACACTAATCTACTGAACACACTCAGTAGGTGAGGGACATTGGCCAGATACACAACACACTAATCTACTGAACACACTCAGTAGGTGAGGGACATTGTTCAGATACACAACACATTAATCTACTGTACATGTACACACTCAGTAGGTGTGGGTCATTGGTCAGATACACAACACACTAATCTACTGCACATACTCAGTAGGTGAGGGACATTGGCCAGATACACAACACACTAATCTACTGAACACACTCAGTAGGTGAGGGACATTGTTCAGATACACAACACATTAATCTACTGTACATGTACACACTCAGTAGGTGTGGGTCATTGGCCAGATACACAACACACTAATCTACTGAACACACTCAGTAGGTGAGGGACATTGGTCAGATACACAACACACTAATCTACTGCACATACTCAGTAGGTGAGGGACATTGGCCAGATACACAACACACTAATCTACTGAAAACACTCAGTAGGTGAGGGACATTGGTCAGATACACAACACACTAATCTACTGCACATACTCAGTAGTGAGGGACATTTGTCAGATACACAACACACTAATCTACTGCACATACTAAGTAAGTGAGGGACATACACAACACACATACTCAGTAGGTGAGGGACATTGGTCAGATACACAACACACTAATCTATTGAACACACTCAGTAGGTGAGGGACATTGGTCAGATACACAACACACTAATTTACTGAACACACTCAGTAGGTGATGGACATTTGTCAGATACACAACACACTAATTTACTGAACACACTCAGTAGGTGAGGGACATTGGTCAGATACACAACACACTAATCTACTGAACACACTCAGTAGGTGAGGGACATTTGTCAGATACACAACACACTAATTTACTGAACACACTCAGTAGGTGAGGGACATTTGTCAGATACACAACACACTAATCTACTGAACACACTCAGTAGGTGAGGGACATTGATCAGATACACAACACACTAATCTACTGAACACACTCAGTAGGTGAGGGACATTTGTCAGATACACAACACACTAATTTACTGAACACACTCAGTAGGTGAGGGACATTTGTCAGATACACACCACAATAATCTACTGAACACACTCAGTAGGTGAGGGACATTGATCAGATACACAACACACTAATCTACTGAACACACTCAGTAGGTGAGGGACATTGGTCAGATACACAACACACTAATCTACTGAACACACTCAGTAGGTGAGGGACATTGATCAGATACAAAACACACTAATCTACTAAAAACACACTCAGTAGGTGAGGGACATTTGTCAGATACACAACACACTAATCTACTGAACACACTCAGTAGGTGAGATGACATTGATCAGATACAAAACACACTAATCTACTAAAAACACACTCAGTAGGTGAGGGACATTTGTCAGATACACAACACACTAATCTACTGAACACACTCAGTAGGTGAGGGACATTTGTCAGATACACAACACACTAATCTACTGAACACACTCAGTAGGTGAGGGACATTGGTCAGATACACAACACACTAATTTACTGAACACACTCAGTAGGTGAGGGACATTTGTCAGATACACAACACACTAATTTACTGAACACACTCAGTAGGTGAGGGACATTGTTAAGATACACAACACACTAATCTACTAAAAACACACTCAGTAGGTGAGGGACATTGATCAGATACACAACACACCACACTAATCTACTGAACACACTCAGTAGGTGAGGGACATTGGTCAGATACACAACACACTAATCTACTCAACACACTCAGTAGGTGAGGGACATTTGTCAGATACACAACACACTAATCTACTAAAAACACACTCAGTAGGTGAGGGACATTGATCAGATACACAACACACTAATCTACTGAACACACTCAGTAGGTGAGGGACATTTGTCAGATACACAACACACTAATCTACTGCACACACTCAGTAGGTGAGGGACATTGGTCAGATACACAACACACTAATCTACTGAACACACTCAGTAGGTGAGGGACATGGGTCAGATACACAACACACTAATCTACTGAAAACACACTCAGTAGGTGAGGGACATTTGTCAGATACACAACACACTAATCTACTGCACATACTCAGTAGGTGAGGGACATTGATCAGATACACAACACACTAATCTATTGAACACACTCAGTAGGTGAGGGACATTGGTCAGATACACAACACACTAATCTACTGAACACACTCAGTAGGTGAGGGACATTGGTCAGATACACAACACACTAATCTACTGAAAACACACTCAGTAGGTGAGGGACATTGATCAGATACACAACACACTAATCTATTGAACACACTCAGTAGGTGAGGGACATTGGTCAGATACACAACACACTAATCTACTGAAAACACACTCAGTAGGTGAGGGACATTGTTCAGATACACAACACATTAATCTACTGTACATGTACACACTCAGTAGGTGTGGGTCATTGGTCAGATACACAACACACTAATCTACTGAAAACACACTCAGTAGGTGAGGGACATTGGTCAGATACACAACACACTAATCTACTGAACACACTCAGTAGGTGAGGGACATTGGTCAGATACACAACACACTAATCTACTAAAAACACACTCAGTAGGTGAGGGACATTGATCAGATACAAAACACACTAATCTACTAAAAACACACTCAGTAGGTGAGGGACATTTGTCAGATACACAACACACTAATCTATTGAACACACTCAGTAGGTGAGGGACATTGATCAGATACACAACACACTAATCTATTGAACACACTCAGTAGGTGAGGGACATTGGCCAGATACACAACACACTAATCTACTGAACACACTCAGTAGGTGAGGGACATTTGTCAGATACACAACACACTAATCTACTGTACACTCAGTAGTGTGAGGGTCATTGGTCAGATACACAACACACTAATTTACTGAACACACTCAGTAGGTGAGGGACATTGGCCAGATACACAACACACTAATCTACTGTACACACTCAGTAGGTGAGGGACATTGTTCAGATACACAACACATTAATCTACTGTACATGTACACACTCAGTAGGTGTGGGTCATTGGCCAGATACACAACACACTAATCTATTGAACACACTCAGTAGGTGTGGGTCATTGGTCAGATACACAACACACTAATCAACTGCACACACTCAGTAGGTGAGTGACATTGGTCAGATACACAACACACTAATCTACTGTACACTCAGTAGTGTGAGGGTCATTGGTCAGATACACAACACACTAATCTACTGAACACACTCAGTAGGTGAGGGACATTGGCCAGATACACAACACGCTAATCTACTGCACACACTCAGTAGGTGAGGGACATTGTTAAGATACACAACACACTAATCTACTGTACACTCAGTAGTGTGAGGGTCATTGGTCAGATACACAACACACTAATCTACTGAACACACTCAGTAGGTGAGGGACATTGTTCAGATACACAACACACTAATCTACTGCACATACTCAGTAGGTGAGGGACATTGGCCAGATACACAACACACTAATTTACTGAACACACTCAGTAGGTGAGGGACATTGTTCAGATACACAACACACTAATCTACTGCACATACTCAGTAGGTGAGGGACATTGGCCAGATACACAACACACTAATTTACTGAACACACTCAGTAGGTGAGGGACATTGGCCAGATACACAACACACTAATCTACTGAACACACTCAGTAGGTGAGGGACATTGGCCAGATACACAACACACTAATCTACTGCACATACTCAGTAGGTGAGGGACATTGGCCAGATACACAACACACTAATTTACTGAACACACTCAGTAGGTGAGGGACATTGGCCAGATACACAACACACTAATCTACTGAACACACTCAGTAGGTGAGGGACATTGTTCAGATACACAACACATTAATCTACTGTACATGTACACACTCAGTAGGTGTGGGTCATTGGTCAGATACACAACACACTAATCAACTGCACACACTCAGTAGGTGAGTGACATTGGTCAGATACACAACACACTAATCTACTGTACACTCAGTAGTGTGAGGGTCATTGGTCAGATACACAACACACTAATCTACTGAACACACTCAGTAGGTGAGGGACATTGGCCAGATACACAACACGCTAATCTACTGCACACACTCAGTAGGTGAGGGACATTGTTAAGATACACAACACACTAATCTACTGTACACTCAGTAGTGTGAGGGTCATTGGTCAGATACACAACACACTAATCTATTGCACATACTCAGTAGGTGAGGGACATTGGCCAGATACACAACACACTAATCTACTGAACACACTCAGTAGGTGAGGGACATTGGCCAGATACACAACACACTAATCTACTGAACACACTCAGTAGGTGAGGGACATTGTTCAGATACACAACACATTAATCTACTGTACATGTACACACTCAGTAGGTGTGGGTCATTGGTCAGATACACAACACACTAATCTACTGCACATACTCAGTAGGTGAGGGACATTGGCCAGATACACAACACACTAATCTACTGAACACACTCAGTAGGTGAGGGACATTGTTCAGATACACAACACATTAATCTACTGTACATGTACACACTCAGTAGGTGTGGGTCATTGGCCAGATACACAACACACTAATCTACTGAACACACTCAGTAGGTGAGGGACATTGGTCAGATACACAACACACTAATCTACTGCACATACTCAGTAGGTGAGGGACATTGGCCAGATACACAACACACTAATCTACTGAAAACACTCAGTAGGTGAGGGACATTGGTCAGATACACAACACACTAATCTACTGCACATACTCAGTAGTGAGGGACATTTGTCAGATACACAACACACTAATCAACTGCACATACTAAGTAAGTGAGGGACATACACAACACACATACTCAGTAGGTGAGGGTCATTGATCAGATACACAACACACTAATCTATTGAACACACTCAGTAGGTGAGGGACATTGGTCAGATACACAACACACTAATTTACTGAACACACTCAGTAGGTGATGGACATTTGTCAGATACACAACACACTAATTTACTGAACACACTCAGTAGGTGAGGGACATTGGTCAGATACACAACACACTAATCTACTGAACACACTCAGTAGGTGAGGGACATTTGTCAGATACACAACACACTAATTTACTGAACACACTCAGTAGGTGAGGGACATTTGTCAGATACACAACACACTAATCTACTGAACACACTCAGTAGGTGAGGGACATTGATCAGATACACAACACACTAATCTACTGAACACACTCAGTAGGTGAGGGACATTTGTCAGATACACAACACACTAATTTACTGAACACACTCAGTAGGTGAGGGACATTTGTCAGATACACACCACAATAATCTACTGAACACACTCAGTAGGTGAGGGACATTGATCAGATACACAACACACTAATCTACTGAACACACTCAGTAGGTGAGGGACATTGGTCAGATACACAACACACTAATCTACTGAACACACTCAGTAGGTGAGGGACATTGATCAGATACAAAACACACTAATCTACTAAAAACACACTCAGTAGGTGAGGGACATTTGTCAGATACACAACACACTAATCTACTGAACACACTCAGTAGGTGAGATGACATTGATCAGATACAAAACACACTAATCTACTAAAAACACACTCAGTAGGTGAGGGACATTTGTCAGATACACAACACACTAATCTACTGAACACACTCAGTAGGTGAGGGACATTTGTCAGATACACAACACACTAATCTACTGAACACACTCAGTAGGTGAGGGACATTGGTCAGATACATAACACACTAATTTACTGAACACACTCAGTAGGTGAGGGACATTTGTCAGATACACAACACACTAATTTACTGAACACACTCAGTAGGTGAGGGACATTGTTAAGATACACAACACACTAATCTACTAAAAACACACTCAGTAGGTGAGGGACATTGATCAGATACACAACACACCACACTAATCTACTGAACACACTCAGTAGGTGAGGGACATTGGTCAGATACACAACACACTAATCTACTGAACACACTCAGTAGGTGAGGGACATTTGTCAGATACACAACACACTAATCTACTAAAAACACACTCAGTAGGTGAGGGACATTGATCAGATACACAACACACTAATCTACTGAACACACTCAGTAGGTGAGGGACATTTGTCAGATACACAACACACTAATCTACTGCACACACTCAGTAGGTGAGGGACATTGGTCAGATACACAACACACTAATCTACTGAACACACTCAGTAGGTGAGGGACATGGGTCAGATACACAACACACTAATCTACTGAAAACACACTCAGTAGGTGAGGGACATTTGTCAGATACACAACACACTAATCTACTGCACATACTCAGTAGGTGAGGGACATTGATCAGATACACAACACACTAATCTATTGAACACACTCAGTAGGTGAGGGACATTGGTCAGATACACAACAGACTAATCTATTGAACACACTCAGTAGGTGAGGGACATTGTTAAGATACACAACAGACTAATCTACTGAAAACACACTCAGTAGGTGAGGGACATTGATCAGATACACAACACACTAATCTATTGAACACACTCAGTAGGTGAGGGACATTGGTCAGATACACAACACACTAATCTACTGAAAACACACTCAGTAGGTGAGGGACATTGTTCAGATACACAACACATTAATATACTGTACATGTACACACTCAGTAGGTGTGGGTCATTGGTCAGATACACAACACACTAATCTACTGAAAACACACTCAGTAGGTGAGGGACATTGGTCAGATACACAACACACTAATCTACTGAACACACTCAGTAGGTGAGGGACATTGGTCAGATACACAACACACTAATCTACTAAAAACACACTCAGTAGGTGAGGGACATTGATCAGATACAAAACACACTAATCTACTAAAAACACACTCAGTAGGTGAGGGACATTTGTCAGATACACAACACACTAATCTATTGAACACACTCAGTAGGTGAGGGACATTGATCAGATACACAACACACTAATCTATTGAACACACTCAGTAGGTGAGGGACATTGGCCAGATACACAACACACTAATCTACTGAACACACTCAGTAGGTGAGGGACATTTGTCAGATACACAACACACTAATCTACTGTACACTCAGTAGTGTGAGGGTCATTGGTCAGATACACAACACACTAATTTACTGAACACACTCAGTAGGTGAGGGACATTGGTCAGATACACAACACACTAATCTACTGAACACACTCAGTAGGTGAGGGACATTGTTCAGATACACAACACATTAATCTACTGTACATGTACACACTCAGTAGGTGTGGGTCATTGGCCAGATACACAACACACTAATCTATTGAACACACTCAGTAGGTGTGGGTCATTGGTCAGATACACAACACACTAATCAACTGCACACACTCAGTAGGTGAGTGACATTGGTCAGATACACAACACACTAATCTACTGTACACTCAGTAGTGTGAGGGTCATTGGTCAGATACACAACACACTAATCTACTGAACACACTCAGTAGGTGAGGGACATTGGCCAGATACACAACACGCTAATCTACTGCACACACTCAGTAGGTGAGGGACATTGTTAAGATACACAACACACTAATCTACTGTACACTCAGTAGTGTGAGGGTCATTGGTCAGATACACAACACACTAATCTACTGCACATACTCAGTAGGTGAGGGACATTGGCCAGATACACAACACACTAATCTACTGAACACACTCAGTAGGTGAGGGACATTGGCCAGATACACAACACACTAATCTACTGAACACACTCAGTAGGTGAGGGACATTGTTCAGATACACAACACATTAATCTACTGTACATGTACACACTCAGTAGGTGTGGGTCATTGGTCAGATACACAACACACTAATCTACTGCACATACTCAGTAGGTGAGGGACATTGGCCAGATACACAACACACTAATCTACTGAACACACTCAGTAGGTGAGGGACATTGTTCAGATACACAACACATTAATCTACTGTACATGTACACACTCAGTAGGTGTGGGTCATTGGCCAGATACACAACACACTAATCTACTGAACACACTCAGTAGGTGAGGGACATTGGTCAGATACACAACACACTAATCTACTGCACATACTCAGTAGGTGAGGGACATTGGCCAGATACACAACACACTAATCTACTGAAAACACTCAGTAGGTGAGGGACATTGGTCAGATACACAACACACTAATCTACTGCACATACTCAGTTGTGAGGGACATTTGTCAGATACACAACACACTAATCTACTGCACATACTAAGTAAGTGAGGGACATACACAACACACATACTCAGTAGGTGAGGGTCATTGATCAGATACACAACACACTAATCTATTGAACACACTCAGTAGGTGAGGGACATTGGTCAGATACACAACACACTAATTTACTGAACACACTCAGTAGGTGAGGGACATTTGTCAGATACACAACACACTAATTTACTGAACACACTCAGTAGGTGAGGGACATTGGTCAGATACACAACACACTAATTTACTGAACACACTCAGTAGGTGAGGGACATTTGTCAGATACACAACACACTAATTTACTGAACACACTCAGTAGGTGAGGGACATTTGTCAGATACACAACACACTAATCTACTGAACACACTCAGTAGGTGAGGGACATTGATCAGATACACAACACACTAATCTACTGAACACACTCAGTAGGTGAGGGACATTTGTCAGATACACAACACACTAATCTACTGAACACACTCAGTAGGTGAGGGACATTTGTCAGATACACACCACAATAATCTACTGAACACACTCAGTAGGTGAGGGACATTGATCAGATACACAACACACTAATCTACTGAACACACTCAGTAGGTGAGGGACATTGGTCAGATACACAACACACTAATCTACTGAACACACTCAGTAGGTGAGGTACATTGATCAGATACAAAACACACTAATCTACTAAAAACACACTCAGTAGGTGAGGGACATTTGTCAGATACACAACACACTAATCTACTGAACACACTCAGTAGGTGAGGGACATTGATCAGATACAAAACACACTAATCTACTAAAAACACACTCAGTAGGTGAGGGACATTTGTCAGATACACAACACACTAATCTACTGAACACACTCAGTAGGTGAGGGACATTTGTCAGATACACAACACACTAATCTACTGAACACACTCAGTAGGTGAGGGACATTGGTCAGATACACAACACACTAATTTACTGAACACACTCAGTAGGTGAGGGACATTTGTCAGATACACAACACACTAATTTACTGAACACACTCAGTAGGTGAGGGACATTGTTAAGATACACAACACACTAATCTACTAAAAACACACTCAGTAGGTGAGGGACATTGATCAGATACACAACACACCACACTAATCTACTGAACACACTCAGTAGGTGAGAGACATTGGTCAGATACACAACACACTAATCTACTCAACACACTCAGTAGGTGAGGGACATTTGTCAGATACACAACACACTAATCTACTAAAAACACACTCAGTAGGTGAGGGACATTGATCAGATACACAACACACTAATCTACTGAACACACTCAGTAGGTGAGGGACATTTGTCAGATACACAACACACTAATCTACTGCACACACTCAGTAGGTGAGGGACATTGGTCAGATACACAACACACTAATCTACTGAACACACTCAGTAGGTGAGGGACATGGGTCAGATACACAACACACTAATCTACTGAAAACACACTCAGTAGGTGAGGGACATTTGTCAGATACACAACACACTAATCTACTGCACATACTCAGTAGGTGAGGGACATTGTTAAGATACACAACAGACTAATCTACTGAAAACACACTCAGTAGGTGAGGGACATTGATCAGATACACAACACACTAATCTATTGAACACACTCAGTAGGTTAGGGACGTTGGTCAGATACACAACACACTAATCTACTGAACACACTCAGTAGGTGAGGGACATTGTTAAGATACACAACAGACTAATCTACTGAAAACACACTCAGTAGGTGAGGGACATTGATCAGATACACAACACACTAATCTATTGAACACACTCAGTAGGTGAGGGACATTGGTCAGATACACAACACACTAATCTACTGAAAACACACTCAGTAGGTGAGGGACATTGTTCAGATACACAACACATTAATCTACTGTACATGTACACACTCAGTAGTTGTGGGTCATTGGTCAGATACACAACACACTAATCTACTGAAAACACACTCAGTAGGTGAGGGACATTGGTCAGATACACAACACACTAATCTACTGAACACACTCAGTAGGTGAGGGACATTGGTCAGATACACAACACACTAATCTACTAAAAACACACTCAGTAGGTGAGGGACATTGATCAGATACAAAACACACTAATCTACTAAAAACACACTCAGTAGGTGAGGGACATTTGTCAGACACACAACACACTAATCTATTGAACACACTCAGTAGGTGAGGGACATTGATCAGATACACAACACACTAATCTACTGAACACACTCAGTAGGTGAGGGACATTGGCCAGATACACAACACACTAATCTACTGAACACACTCAGTAGGTGAGGGACATTTGTCAGATACACAACACACTAATCTACTGAACACACTCAGTAGGTGAGGGACATTGGTCAGATACACACCACACTAATCTACTGAAAACACACTCAGTAGGTCAGGGACATTGGTCAGATACACAACAGACTAATTTACTGAACACACTCAGTAGGTGAGGGACATTGGTCAGATACACAACACACTAATCTACTGAACACACTCAGTAGGTGAGGGACATTTGTCAGATACACAACACACTAATTTACTGAACACACTCAGTAGGTGAGGGACATTGTTAAGATACACAACACACTAATCTACTGAACACACTCAGTAGGTGAGGGACATTGGTCAGATACACAACACACTAATTTACTGAACACACTCAGTAGGTGAGGGACATTGGTCAGATACACAACACACTAATCTACTGAACAGACTCAGTAGGTGAGGGACATTTGTCAGATACACAACACACTAATTTACTGAACACACTCAGTAGGTGAGGGACATTGTTAGGATACACAACACACTAATCTACTAAAAACACACTCAGTAGGTGAGGGACATTGATCAGATACAAAACACACTAATCTACTAAAAACACACTCAGTAGGTGAGGGACATTTGTCAGATACACAACACACTAATCTACTGAACACACTCAGTAGGTGAGGGACATTGATCAGATACACAACACACTAATCTACTGAACACACTCAGTAGGTGAGGGACATTGGTCAGATACACAACACACTAATCTACTGAACACACTCAGTAGGTGAGGGACATTTGTCAGATACACAACACACTAATTTACTGAACACACTCAGTAGGTGAGGGACATTGTTAAGATACACAACACACTAATCTACTAAAAACACACTCAGTAGGTGAGGGACATTTGTCAGATACACAACACACTAATCTACTAAAAACACACTCAGTAGGTGAGGGACATTGATCAGATACACAACACACTAATCTACTGAACACACTCAGTAGGTGAGGGACATTTGTCAGATACACAACACACTAATCTACTGCACACACTCAGTAGGTGAGGGACATTGGTCAGATACACAACACACTAATCTACTGAACACACTCAGTAGGTGAGGGACATGGGTCAGATACACAACACACTAATCTACTGAAAACACACTCAGTAGGTGAGGGACATTTGTCAGATACACAACACACTAATCTACTGCACATACTCAGTAGGTGAGGGACATTGTTAAGATACACAACAGACTAATCTACTGAAAACACACTCAGTAGGTGAGGGACATTGATCAGATACACAACACACTAATCTATTGAACACACTCAGTAGGTTAGGGACGTTGGTCAGATACACAACACACTAATCTACTGAACACACTCAGTAGGTGAGGGACATTGTTAAGATACACAACAGACTAATCTACTGAAAACACACTCAGTAGGTGAGGGACATTGATCAGATACACAACACACTAATCTATTGAACACACTCAGTAGGTGAGGGACATTGGTCAGATACACAACACACTAATCTACTGAAAACACACTCAGTAGGTGAGGGACATTGTTCAGATACACAACACATTAATCTACTGTACATGTACACACTCAGTAGTTGTGGGTCATTGGTCAGATACACAACACACTAATCTACTGAAAACACACTCAGTAGGTGAGGGACATTGGTCAGATACACAACACACTAATCTACTGAACACACTCAGTAGGTGAGGGACATTGGTCAGATACACAACACACTAATCTACTAAAAACACACTCAGTAGGTGAGGGACATTGATCAGATACAAAACACACTAATCTACTAAAAACACACTCAGTAGGTGAGGGACATTTGTCAGACACACAACACACTAATCTATTGAACACACTCAGTAGGTGAGGGACATTGATCAGATACACAACACACTAATCTATTGAACACACTCAGTAGGTGAGGGACATTGGCCAGATACACAACACACTAATCTACTGAACACACTCAGTAGGTGAGGGACATTTGTCAGATACACAACACACTAATCTACTGAACACACTCAGTAGGTGAGGGACATTGGTCAGATACACACCACACTAATCTACTGAAAACACACTCAGTAGGTCAGGGACATTGGTCAGATACACAACAGACTAATTTACTGAACACACTCAGTAGGTGAGGGACATTGGTCAGATACACAACACACTAATCTACTGAACACACTCAGTAGGTGAGGGACATTTGTCAGATACACAACACACTAATTTACTGAACACACTCAGTAGGTGAGGGACATTGTTAAGATACACAACACACTAATCTACTGAACACACTCAGTAGGTGAGGGACATTGGTCAGATACACAACACACTAATTTACTGAACACACTCAGTAGGTGAGGGACATTGGTCAGATACACAACACACTAATCTACTGAACAGACTCAGTAGGTGAGGGACATTTGTCAGATACACAACACACTAATTTACTGAACACACTCAGTAGGTGAGGGACATTGTTAGGATACACAACACACTAATCTACTAAAAACACACTCAGTAGGTGAGGGACATTGATCAGATACAAAACACACTAATCTACTAAAAACACACTCAGTAGGTGAGGGACATTTGTCAGATACACAACACACTAATCTACTGAACACACTCAGTAGGTGAGGGACATTGATCAGATACACAACACACTAATCTACTGAACACACTCAGTAGGTGAGGGACATTGGTCAGATACACAACACACTAATCTACTGAACACACTCAGTAGGTGAGGGACATTGGTCAGATACACAACACACTAATTTACTGAACACACTCAGTAGGTGAGGGACATTGTTAAGATACACAACACACTAATCTACTAAAAACACACTCAGTAGGTGAGGGACATTGATCAGATACAAAACACACTAATCTACTAAAACACACTCAGTAGGTGAGGGACATTTGTCAGATACACAACACACTAATCTACTGAACACACTCAGTAGGTGAGGGACATTGATCAGATACACAACACACTAATCTACTGAACACACTCAGTAGGTGAGGGACATTGGTCAGATACACAACACACTAATCTACTGAACACACTCAGTAGGTGAGGGACATTTGTCAGATACACAACACACTAATTTACTGAACACACTCAGTAGGTGAGGGACATTGTTAAGATACACAACACACTAATCTACTAAAAACACACTCAGTAGGTGAGGGACATTGATCAGATACACAACACACCACACTAATCTACTGAACACACTCAGTAGGTGAGGGACATTGGTCAGATACACAACACACTTATCTACTAAAAACACACTCAGTAGGTGAGGGACATTTGTCAGATACACAACACACCACACTAATCTATTGAACACACTCAGTAGGTGAGGGACATTGATCAGATACACAACACACTAATCTACTGAACACACTCAGTAGGTGAGGGACATTTGTCAGATACACAACACACTAATCTATTGAACACACTCAGTAGGTGAGGGACATTGATCAGATACACAACACACTAATCTATTAAAAACACACTCAGTAGGTGAGGGACATTGATCAGATACACAACACACCACACTAATCTACTGAACACACTCAGTAGGTGAGGGACATTGGTCAGATACACAACACACTAATCTACTAAAAACACACTCAGTAGGTGAGTGACATTTGTCAGATACACAACACACTAATCTATTGAACACACTCAGTAGGTGAGGGACATTGATCAGATACACAACACACTAATCTACTGCACACACTCAGTAGGTGAGGGACATTTGTCAGATACACAACACACTAATCTACTGAACACAATCAGTAGGTGAGGGACATTTGTCAGATACACAACACACTAATCTACTGAACACACTCAGTAGGTGAGGGACATTTGTCAGATACACAACACACTAATCTACTGCACACACTCAGTAGGTGAGGGACATTGGTCAGATACACAACACACTAATCTACTGAACACACTCAGTAGGTGAGGGACATTTGTCAGATACACAACACACTAATCTACTGAACACACTCAGTAGGTGAGGGACATTTGTCAGATACACAACACACTAATCTACTGAACACACTCAGTAGGTGAGGGACATTTGTCAGATACACAACACACTAATTTACTGAACACACTCAGTAGGTGAGGGACATTGGTCAGATACACAACACACTAATCTACTGAACACACTCAGTAGGTGAGGGACATTTGTCAGATACACAACACACTAATCTACTGCACATACTCAGCAGTGTGAGGGTCATACACAACACACATACTCAGTAGGTGAGGGTCATTGGTCAGATACACAACAAACTAATCTTCTGCACATACTCAGTAGGCGAGGGTCATTGGTCAGATTCAGAACACACTAATCTATTGAACACACTCAGTAGGTGAGGGACATTTGTCAGATACACAACACACTAATTTACTGAACACACTCAGTAGTTGAGGGACATTTGTCAGATACACAACACACTAATCTACTGAACACACTCAGTAGGTGAGTGACATTTGTCAGATACACAACACACTAATTTACTGAACACACTCAGTAGTTGAGGGACATTTGTCAGATACACAACACACTAATCTACTGAACACACTCAGTAGGTAAGGGACATTTGTCAGATACACAACACACTAATTTACTGAACACACTCAGTAGTTGAGGGACATTTGTCAGATACACAACACACTAATCTACTGAACACACTCAGTAGGTAAGGGACATTTGTCAGATACACAACACACTAATTTACTGAACACACTCAGTAGTTGAGGGACATTTGTCAGATACACAACACACTAATCTACTGAACACACTCAGTAGGTAAGGGACATTTGTCAGATACACAACACACTAATCTATTGAACACACTCAGTAGGTAAGGGACATTGGTCAGATACACAACACACTAATCTATTGAACACACTCAGTAGGTGAGGGACATTTGTCAGATACACAACACACTAATCTACTGAACACACTCAGTAGTTGAAGGACATTTGTCAGATACACAACACACTAATCTACTGCACATACTCAGTTGGCGAGGGTCATTGGTCAGATTCAGAACACACTAATCTATTGAACACACTCAGTAGGCGAGGGTCATTGGTCAGATTCAGAACACACTAATCTACTGAACACACTCAGTAGGTGAGGGACATTGGTCAGATACACAACAGACTAATCTATTGAACACACTCAGTAGGTGAGGGACATTGATCAGATACACAACACACTAATTTACTGAACACACTCAGTAGGTGAAGGACATTTGTCAGATACACAACACACTAATCTACTGCACATACTCAGTAGGCGAGGGTCATTGGTCAGATTCAGAACACACTAATCTATTGAACACACTCAGTAGGCGAGGGTCATTGGTCAGATTCAGAACACACTAATCTATTGAACACACTCAGTAGGTGAGGGACATTGGTCAGATACACAACAGACTAATCTATTGAACACACTCAGTAGGTGAGGGACATTGATCAGATACACAACACACTAATCTACTGAACACACTCAGTAGGTGAGGGTCATTTGTCAGATACACAACACACTAATTTACTGAACACACTCAGTAGGTGAGGGACATTGGTCAGATACACAACACACTAATCTACTGAACACACTCAGTAGGTGAGGGACATTTGTCAGATACACAACACACTAATTTACTGAACACACTCAGTAGGTGAGGGACATTTGTCAGATACACAACACACTAATCTACTGAAAACACTCAGTAGGTGAGGGACATTTGTCAGATACACAACACACTAATTTACTGAACACACTCAGTAGGTGAGGGACATTTGTCAGATACACAACACACTAATCTACTGAAAACACACGCAGTAGGTGAGGGACATTGATCAGATACACAACACACTAATTTACTGAACACACTCAGTAGGTGAGGGACATTTGTCAGACACACAACACACTAATCTACTGAAAACACACTCAGTAGGTGAGGGACATTTGTCAGATACACAACACACTAATCTACTGAACACACTCAGTAGGTGAGGGACATTTGTCAGATACACAACACACTAATCTACTAAACACACTCAGTAGGTTAGGAACATTTGTCAGATACACAACACACTAATCTACTGCACATACTCAGTAGGTGAGGGTGATTGGTCAGATACACAACACACTAATCTACTGCACATACTCAGTAGGCGAGGGTCATTGGTCAGATTCAGAACACACTAATCTATTGAACACACTCAGTAGGTGAGGGACATTGGTCAGATACACAACTGACTAATCTATTGAACACACTCAGTAGTTGAGGGACATTTGTCAGATACACAACACACTAATCTACTGAACACACTCAGTAGGTGAGGGACATTGTTAAGATACACAACACACTAATCTACTGAACACACTCAGTAGGTGAGGGACATTGGCCAGATACACAACACACTAATCTACTGAACACACTCAGTAGTTGAGGGACATTTGTCAGATACACAACACACTAATCTACTGAACACACTCAGTAGGTAAGGGACATTTGTCAGATACACAACACACTAATCTACTGAACACACTCAGTAGGTGAGGGACATTGGCCAGATACACAACACACTAATTTACTAAAAACACTCTCAGTAGGTAAGGGACATTTGTCAGATACACAACACACTAATCTACTAAAAACACTCTCAGTAGGTAAGGGACATTTGTCAGATACACAACACACTAATTTACTGAACACACTCAGTAGGTGATGGACATTGTTAAGATACACAACACACTAATCTGTTGAACACACTCAGTAGGCGAGGGTCATTGGTCAGATTCAGAACACACTAATCTATTGAACACACTCAGTAGGTGAGGGACATTGGTCAGATACACAACAGACTAATCTGTTGAACACACTCAGTAGGTGAGGGACATTGATCAGATACACAACACACTAATCTACTGAACACACTCAGTAGGTGAGGGACATTTGTCAGATACACAACACACTAATTTACTGAACACACTCAGTAGGTGAGGGACATTGGTCAGATACACAACACACTAATCTACTGAACACACTCAGTAGGTGAGGGACATTTGTCAGATACACAACACACTAATTTACTGAACACACTCAGTAGGTGAGGGACATTTGTCAGATACACAACACACTAATCTACTGAACACACTCAGTAGGTGAGGGACATTTGTCAGATACACAACACACTAATTTACTGAACACACTCAGTAGGTGAGGGACATTTGTCAGATACACAACACACTAATCTACTGAAAATACACTCAGTAGGTGAGGGACATTGATCAGATACACAACACACTAATTTACTGAACACACTCAGTAGGTGAGGGACATTTGTCAGATACACAACACACTAATCTACTGAAAACACACTCAGTAGGTGAGGGACATTTGTCAGATACACAACACACTAATCTACTGAACACACTCAGTAGGTGAGGGACATTTGTCAGATACACAACACACTAATCTACTAAACACACTCAGTAGGTTAGGAACATTTGTCAGATACACAACACACTAATCTACTGCACATACTCAGTAGGTGAGGGTCATTGGTCAGATACACAACACACTAATCTACTGCACATACTCAGTAGGCGAGGGTCATTGGTCGGATTCAGAACACACTAATCTATTGAACACACTCAGTAGGTGAGGGACATTGGTCAGATACACAACAGACTAATCTATTGAACACACTCAGTAGTTGAGGGACATTTGTCAGATACACAACACACTAATCTACTGAACACACTCAGTAGGTGAGGGACATTGTTAAGATACACAACACACTAATCTACTGAACACACTCAGTAGGTGAGGGACCTTTGCCAGATACACAAAACACTAATCTTCTGAACACACTCAGTAGTTGAGGGACATTTGTCAGATACACAACACACTAATCTACTGAACACACTCAGTAGGTAAGGGACATTTGTCAGATACACAACACACTAATTTACTGAACACACTCAGTAGGTGAGGGACATTGTTAAGATACACAACACACTAATCTACTGAACACACTCAGTAGGTGAGGGACATTGGCCAGATACACAACACACTAATTTACTAAAAACACTCTCAGTAGGTAAGGGACATTTGTCAGATACACAACACACTAATCTACTAAAAACACTCTCAGTAGGTAAGGGACATTTGTCAGATACACAACACACTAATTTACTGAACACACTCAGTAGGTGATGGACATTGTTATGATACACAACACACTAATCTACTGAACACACTCAGTAGGTGAGGGACATTAGCCAGATACACAACACGCTAATTTACTGAACACACTCAGTAGGTGAGGGACATTTGTCAGATACACAACACACTAATTTACTGAACACACTCATTAGGTGAAGGACATTGGTCAGATACACAACAAACTTATCTACTGCACATACTCAGTAGGTGAGGGACATTGGTCAGATACACAACACACTAATCTACTGTACACTCAGTAGTGTGAGGGTCATTGGTCAGATACACAACACACTAATCTACTGCACATACTCAGTAGTGAGGGACATTTGTCAGATACACAACACACTAATCTACTGCACATACTAAGTAAGTGAGGGACATACACAACACACATACTCAGTAGGTGAGGGACATTGGTCAGATACACAACACACTAATCTACTGCACATACTCAGTAGGCGAGGGTCATTGGTCAGATTCAGAACACACTAATCTATTGAACACACTCAGTAGGCGAGGGTCATTGGTCAGATTCAGAACACACTAATCTATTGAACACACTCAGTAGGTGAGGGACATTGGTCAGATACACAACACACTAATCTACTGAACACACTCAGTAGGTGAGGGACATTGATCAGATACACAACACACTAATCTACTGAACACACTCAGTAGGTGAGGGACATTTGTCAGATACACAACACACTAATCTACTGCACACACTCAGTAGGTGAGGGACATTGGTCAGATACACAACACACTAATCTACTGAACACACTCAGTAGGTGAGGGACATTTGTCAGATACACAACACACTAATCTACTGCACACACTCAGTAGGTGAGGGACATTTGTCAGATACAAAACACACTAATCTACTGAACACACTCAGTAGGTGAGGGACATTTGTCAGATACACAACACACTAATCTACTGAACACACTCAGTAGGTGAGGGACATTTGTCAGATACACAACACACTAATCTACTGCACACACTCAGTAGGTGAGGGACATTGGTCAGATACACAACACACTAATCTACTGAACACACTCAGTAGGTGAGGGACATTTGTCAGATACACAACACACTAATTTACTGAACACACTCAGTAGGTGAGGGACATTTGTCAGATACACAACACACTAATCTACTGAACACACTCAGTAGGTGAGGGACATTTGTCAGATACACAACACACTAATCTACTGAACACACTCAGTAGGTGAGGGACATTGGTCAGATACACAACACACTAATCTACTGAACACACTCAGTAGGTGAGGGACATTTGTCAGATACACAACACACTAATCTACTGCACATACTCAGTAGTGTGAGGGTCATACACAACACACATACTCAGTAGGTGAGGGTCATTGGTCAGATACACAACAAACTAATCTTCTGCACATACTCAGTAGGCGAGGGTCATTGGTCAGATTCAGAACACACTAATCTATTGAACACACTCAGTAGGTGAGGGACATTTGTCAGATACACAACACACTAATTTACTGAATACACTCAGTAGTTGAGGGACATTTGTCAGATACACAACACACTAATCTACTGAACACACTCAGTAGGTGAGTGACATTTGTCAGATACACAACACACTAATTTACTGAACACACTCAGTAGTTGAGGGACATTTGTCAGATACACAACACACTAATCTACTGAACACACTCAGTAGGTAAGGGACATTTGTCAGATACACAACACACTAATCTACTGAACACACTCAGTAGGTGAGGGACATTTGTCAGATACACAACACACTAATCTACTGAACACACTCAGTAGGTGAGTGACATTTGTCAGATACACAACACACTAATCTATTGAACACACTCAGTAGGTAAGGGACATTTGTCAGATACACAACACACTAATTTACTGAACACACTCAGTAGTTGAGGGACATTTGTCAGATACAAAACACACTAATCTACTAAAAACACTCAGTAGGTGAAGGACATTTGTCAGATACACAACACACTAATCTATTGAACACACTCAGTAGGTGAGGGACATTTGTCAGATACACAACACACTAATCTATTGAACACACTCAGTAGTTGAGGGACATTTGTCAGATACACAACACACTAATCTATTGAACACACTCAGTAGGTGAGGGACATTTGTCAGATACACAACACACTAATCTATTGAACACACTCAGTAGGTGAGGGACATTTGTCAGATACACAACACACTAATCTACTAAAAACACTCAGTAGGTGAAGGACATTTGTCAGATACACAACACACTAATCTATTGAACACACTCAGTAGGTGAGGGACATTTGTCAGATACACAACACACTAATCTACTGAACACACTCAGTAGTTGAAGGACATTTGTCAGATACACAACACACTAATCTACTGCACATACTCAGTAGGCGAGGGTCATTGGTCAGATTGAGAACACACTAATCTATTGAACACACTCAGTAGGCGAGGGTCATTGGTCAGATTCAGAACACACTAATCTATTGAACACACTCAGTAGGTGAGGGACATTGGTCAGATACACAACAGACTAATCTATTGAACACACTCAGTAGGTGAGGGACATTGATCAGATACACAACACACTAATTTACTGAACACACTCAGTAGGTGAAGGACATTTGTCAGATACACAACACACTAATCTACTGCACATACTCAGTAGGCGAGGGTCATTGGTCAGATTCAGAACACACTAATCTATTGAACACACTCAGTAGGCGAGGGTCATTGGTCAGATTCAGAACACACTAATCTATTGAACACACTCAGTAGGTGAGGGACATTGGTCAGATACACAACAGACTAATCTATTGAACACACTCAGTAGGTGAGGGACATTGATCAGATACACAACACACTAATCTACTGAACACACTCAGTAGGTGAGGGACATTTGTCAGATACACAACACACTAATTTACTGAACACACTCAGTAGGTGAGGGACATTGGTCAGATACACAACACACTAATCTACTGAACACACTCAGTAGGTGAGGGACATTTGTCAGATACACAACACACTAATCTACTGAACACACTCAGTAGGTGAGGGACATTTGTCAGATACACAACACACTAATTTACTGAACACACTCAGTAGGTGAGGGACATTTGTCAGATACACAACACACTAATCTACTGAAAACACACTCAGTAGGTGAGGGACATTGATCAGATACACAACACACTAATTTACTGAACACACTCAGTAGGTGAGGGACATTTGTCAGATACACAACACACTAATCTACTGAAAACACACTCAGTAGGTGAGGGACATTTGTCAGATACACAACACACTAATCTACTGAACACACTCAGTAGGTGAGGGACATTTGTCAGATACACAACACACTAATCTACTAAACACACTCAGTAGGTTAGGAACATTTGTCAGATACACAACACACTAATCTACTGCACATACTCAGTAGGTGAGGGTCATTGGTCAGATACACAACACACTAATCTACTGCACATACTCAGTAGGCGAGGGTCATTGGTCAGATTCAGAACACACTAATCTATTGAACACACTCAGTAGGTGAGGGACATTGGTCAGATACACAACTGACTAATCTATTGAACACACTCAGTAGTTGAGGGACATTTGTCAGATACACAACACACTAATCTACTGAACACACTCAGTAGGTGAGGGACATTGTTAAGATACACAACACACTAATCTACTGAACACACTCAGTAGGTGAGGGACATTGGCCAGATACACAACACACTAATCTACTGAACACACTCAGTAGTTGAGGGACATTTGTCAGATACACAACACACTAATCTACTGAACACACTCAGTAGGTAAGGGACATTTGTCAGATACACAACACACTAATTTACTGAACACACTCAGTAGGTGAGGGACATTGTTAAGATACACAACACACTAATCTACTGAACACACTCAGTAGGTGAGGGACATTGGCCAGATACACAACACACTAATTTACTAAAAACACTCTCAGTAGGTAAGGGACATTTGTCAGATACACAACACACTAATCTACTAAAACACTCTCAGTAGGTAAGGGACATTTGTCAGATACACAACACACTAATTTACTGAACACACTCAGTAGGTGATGGACATTGTTAAGATACAAAACACACTAATCTATTGAACACACTCAGTAGGCGAGGGTCATTGGTCAGATTCAGAACACACTAATCTATTGAACACACTCAGTAGGTGAGGGACATTGGTCAGATACACAACAGACTAATCTATTGAACACACTCAGTAGGTGAGGGACATTGATCAGATACACAACACACTAATCTACTGAACACACTCAGTAGGTGAGGGACATTTGTCAGATACACAACACACTAATTTACTGAACACACTCAGTAGGTGAGGGACATTGGTCAGATACACAACACACTAATCTACTGAACACACTCAGTAGGTGAGGGACATTTGTCAGATACACAACACACTAATTTACTGAACACACTCAGTAGGTGAGGGACATTTGTCAGATACACAACACACTAATCTACTGAACACACTCAGTAGGTGAGGGACATTTGTCAGATACACAACACACTAATTTACTGAACACACTCAGTAGGTGAGGGACATTTGTCAGATACACAACACACTAATCTACTGAAAATACACTCAGTAGGTGAGGGACATTGATCAGATACACAACACACTAATTTACTGAACACACTCAGTAGGTGAGGGACATTTGTCAGATACACAACACACTAATCTACTGAAAACACACTCAGTAGGTGAGGGACATTTGTCAGATACACAACACACTAATCTACTGAACACACTCAGTAGGTGAGGGACATTTGTCAGATACACAACACACTAATCTACTAAACACACTCAGTAGGTTAGGAACATTTGTCAGATACACAACACACTAATCTACTGCACATACTCAGTAGGTGAGGGTCATTGGTCAGATACACAACACACTAATCTACTGCACATACTCAGTAGGCGAGGGTCATTGGTCGGATTCAGAACACACTAATCTATTGAACACACTCAGTAGGTGAGGGACATTGGTCAGATACACAACAGACTAATCTATTGAACACACTCAGTAGTTGAGGGACATTTGTCAGATACACAACACACTAATCTACTGAACACACTCAGTAGGTGAGGGACATTGTTAAGATACACAACACACTTATCTACTGAACACACTCAGTAGGTGAGGGACATTGGCCAGATACACAACACACTAATCTTCTGAACACACTCAGTAGTTGAGGGACATTTGTCAGATACACAACACACTAATCTACTGAACACACTCAGTAGGTAAGGGACATTTGTCAGATACACAACACACTAATTTACTGAACACACTCAGTAGGTGAGGGACATTGTTAAGATACACAACACACTAATCTACTGAACACACTCAGTAGGTGAGGGACATTGGCCAGATACACAACACACTAATTTACTAAAAACACTCTCAGTAGGTAAGGGACATTTGTCAGATACACAACACACTAATCTACTAAAAACACTCTCAGTAGGTAAGGGACATTTGTCAGATACACAACACACTAATTTACTGAACACACTCAGTAGGTGATGGACATTTTTAAGATACACAACACACTAATCTACTGAACACACTCAGTAGGTGAGGGACATTGGCCAGATACACAACACACTAATTTACTGAACACACTCAGTAGGTGAGGGACATTTGTCAGATACACAACACACTAATTTACTGAACACACTCATTAGGTGAAGGACATTGGTCAGATACACAACAAACTTATCTACTGCACATACTCAGTAGGTGAGGGACATTGGTCAGATACACAACACACTAATCTACTGTACACTCAGTAGTGTGAGGGTCATTGGTCAGATACACAACACACTAATCTACTGCACATACTCAGTAGTGAGGGACATTTGTCAGATACACAACACACTAATCTACTGCACATACTAAGTAAGTGAGGGACATACACAACACACATACTCAGTAGGTGAGGGACATTGGTCAGATACACAACACACTAATCTACTGCACATACTCAGTAGGCGAGGGTCATTGGTCAGATTCAGAACACACTAATCTATTGAACACACTCAGTAGGCGAGGGTCATTGGTCAGATTCAGAACACACGAATCTATTGAACACACTCAGTAGGTGAGGGACATTGGTCAGATACACAACACACTAATCTACTGAACACACTCAGTAGGTGAGGGACATTTGTCAGATACACAACACACTAATCTACTGAACACACTCAGTAGGTGAGGGACATTTGTCAGATACACAACACACTAATTTACTGAACACACTCAGTAGGTGAGGGACATTGGTCAGATACACAACACACTAATCTACTGAACACACTCAGTAGGTGAGGGACATTGGTCAGATACACAACACACTAATCTACTGAACACACTCAGTAGGTGAGGGACATTTGTCAGATACACAACACACTAATCTACTGAACACACTCAGTAGGTGAGGGACATTTGTCAGATACACAACACACTAATCTACTGAACACACTCAGTAGGTGAGGGACATTTGTCAGATACACAACACACTAATCTACTGAAAACACACTCAGTAGGTGAGGGACATTGGTCAGATACACAACACACTAATCTACTGAACACACTCAGTAGGTGAGGGACATTGGTCAGATACACAACACACTAATCTACTGAACACACTCAGTAGGTGAGGGACATTTGTCAGATACACAACACACTAATCTACTGAAAACACACTCAGTAGGTGAGGGACATTTGTCAGATACACAACACACTAATCTACTGAACACACTCAGTAGGTGAGGGACATTTGTCAGATACACAACACACTAATTTACTGAACACACTCAGTAGGTGAGGGACATTGGTCAGATACACAACACACTAATCTACTGAACACACTCAGTAGGTGAGGGACATTGGTCAGATACACAACACACTAATCTACTGAACACACTCAGTAGGTGAGGAACATTTGTCAGATACACAACACACTAATCTACTGAACACACTCAGTAGGTGAGGGACATTTGTCAGATACACAACACACTAATCTACTGAACACACTCAGTAGGTGAGGGACATTTGTCAGATACACAACACACTAATCTACTGAACACACTCAGTAGGTGAGGGACATTGGTCAGATACACAACACACTAATCTACTGAAAACACACTCAGTAGGTGAGGGACATTTGTCAGATACACAACACACTAATCTACTGAAAACACACTCAGTAGGTGAGGGACATTGGTCAGATCATAAAACTAAAACCTATGTTGTTGCCTGTAACTGTTTTATTACCCAACCTTTGTGACTTCTTGCTCTCTTTCTAGACTTACTTGCAGATTATTTGTTGACTAAATCTACTTTTTAGCAATAACCACTTATCAGTAACTGCAGGATATTTTTAACAACAACTTCTACTTTTTAGCCAAACACTGACTTGTCCACAATGTAACATGTACTAGTACTTCACAAAATGCAACTGCTACATAAAGTACCTAAAAAACAAAATTTCAGCAAAATACCTCATTTTTAACACAAATTATTAAGCTGAAACTGTTTTTTTCTATTTTTAGTACAATGTGTAACAGTGACCCTCACCTTGACTACCCCCTAATCGCAAGCTAAGTTTGCACATGCATAAACTACCCAGAAACAAAATTTCAGCAAAATATCTCCATTTAAACACAAATTATTAAGCAGAAACTAGTTTTCTATTTTTTGTAACAGTGACCTTGACCCAACTGGCCCCATATCCAATCCTAAACTAGGTCTTCATTCAAGCGTGCTACATCCAAATTTTCAGCCATAATGGTTTTCCTGAACTAAAGTTATACCAACTGGAAACTGTTCTATTTTTAGTAACAGTGATCTTGACCTTGATTCAACTGTCCCTAAATCCAATCCCAAGATAGGCCTTTATGCAAACTTGCTATATTCAAAGTTTCAGCAAGGTTGGTTTAACCAAAATGAAGTAATTGACCAGAAATTCTCTGTTTGACGCCACTCACCTGACCAAAGGCTTGCCTGCCCAGCCCCAATCTAATAAGCAGGATTTGTGTTGAACAAAATGAAAATATAAAAAGATAGGCCTTT
>CALYDG010000154.1:0-17321 GCA_944474755.1 Limnoperna fortunei | reverse complement strand
ATTATTTTATTGAACCTAATCGAATGGTTGGGGACACCCTAGACTAATCACTATTGCCATATATGTGACATTTTTTTCAAAACCAGTTAGTGGTTTAAATTACACTTTGCATGTTTCTATTATTGTTTTTGTATGTGTGACATATTCATTTATTCATAAACCACATGTTAAGGTGACATTGAAGAATTTATCTAATATCCATGTACCTGGAAATTTTCCACCTGTAATAAAAGTTTCAGTTTACTACATAAACATAGCGCAGGTGAAAAAACAACTGTACAATAAAATATAGAACAGGTAAAATATGACATGACATACATGTATTAGTGTACTAGTAGTAACACATATGTACATGTATTGATGTAGTAACACATATGTACATGTATTGATGTGGTAACACATGTACATGCATTGATGTAGTAACACATGTACATGTATTGATGTGGTAACACACATGTACATGTATTGATGTAGTAACACATATGTACATGTATTGATGTGGTAACACATGTACATGCATTGATGTAGTAACACATGTACATGTATTGATGTGGTAACATATGTACATGTATTGATGTAGTAACACATATGTACATGTATTGATGTAGTAACACACATGTACATGTATTGATGTAGTAACACACATGTACATGTATTGATGTAGTAACACATATGTACATGTATTGATGTAGTAACACAAATGTACATGTATTGATGTAGTAACACATATGTACATGTATTGATGTAGTAACACATATGTACATGTATTGATGTAGTAACACACATGTACATGTATTGATGTAGTAATACATATGTACATGTATTGATGTAGTAACACACATGTACATGTATTGATGTAGTAACACATATGTATAAGTATTGTTTTTGTACAACGATTAGTACATTGTGTTTTTGACATATCTAACAAACATTCTGCTTAATACTATAGTTAGAATTCAATAGGAACTTCTCTGTTGGTTGTCTGATACATGTAGAAGTCTTATGGTCATGCAATATCTGGCTACATGTATAGAATATCTTATGATGATGGGCGTCTGGGGGGCAGAGTGGTTAAGGTCGTCATCTACTGTTGTAAACATAAGTCTGCCAACCTGAGGTTGCAGGTTTATTCACTGTGGGCAGGGTGTACTCAACTCCAATCTTAATTGACAAGCTCATGGTTTTCTCAAGGAACTCTGGCTTCCCCCCCTCCCCCCCCCCCCCCCCCCCCCCAAATAAAATCTGGTCACCATGATATAGCTAAAAAGTTGTGAAAGTGGCATTAGACACCATTTAACAAACAGTCTAATATGTGATCACATGTTGAATGATTCAAACTTAAGTGTGTGAAAAACCTGCAAGGAGAATCTGTTTGGTGAAAATAATGCACCTTACTTAATACCCACTGTATTAAATCCTATGTCAAGTATGTTTGTTAATCTGTATGAAAATATTTACAGTTAATGTATAATGTATGACTATGTAGGAGTCTAGAAATGATGGATTACTCTCTGACAGCTCAGAAATTTGTAAAATTAACCAAAAAAAAATTCAAAGGAAAAAAGGGGGAAATAAAGATTAAAGGAAAGATTTTAAAAAACCAAACAAGCAAAATTTTGAGCAATGCTCACTAATTGATATCACCCGCCTCCACCCCTTTTCCATTTTCCACCCCAAATATCTTTGCAATTGAAATGTAAAATATAAGTAGACCAATTGAACTGTTACATATTCCGTAAAAAGTTTCCAAATGACATTCATTGGTGCTGGTAAGAGATGGGTACTTCCAAGTATAATGGAATGACAGACACTGCCATCACAATGTAACACCACATTGTAAGAGATGGGTACTTCCAAGTATAATGGAATGATAGATTGATTGATTGATTGATTGGATGTCTGCTTTACGTCCAGTAGGCAGTATTTCAGCTATATTCAGGACGGGAACAAGTTAACAAACAATAAATCAATGGAAAACGGGGGTGGGATGGGTCACAGGGAATACAATTTAGACTGCCACTGGAAAAGTATGGAGTTTTGGGTAGGGGCGGAAAATGTAGCCTTTTGTAGCGGCTGCAACGAGCCTACTCTTTTTCTAAATCTACAAAAGGGGTCTTTATCGTGCGAGGAGCGTGGCACTCTCCAAACACGTTACCCACTACGATCCGCGGTCAGGTTTTTCGTATTATGACCTGACAACTCCCCAACGAGAGGGCCTCCCCTTTCCGCCACCCGGGGATGTGCTGGGCTGCTCTGTGGGTCGAGCACTGGGAACCCTCCCAGTATGGTCCCAGTGGAATGATAGACAACCCCATCACAATGTAACACCACATTGTAAGAGATGGGTACTTACAAGTACAATGGAATGATAGACACCGCCATCACAATGTTAAACCACTTCAAGAGTGGGTATAATAAGCTGAGATTGGTCAGCCATACATGTAGATGGCGTAACATGCTATCCTGTTCTTTGTCTAAGCAGTTTATATGATAGTCGGTGTGGAAGGATTAATAGTGGTATTTTTCACAAATTCCCCTCCCAGACATGATTTAACTATTTAATTACACCAAATATAATGGTTTTAAAGATCGATGATACTAAACTAGACTTTACTATTGGAACTTTTTCCTGTTTTCAAAATCAAATACTCCTGTTACATTTACTTTCGATAAAAGTCGAAACTTCAGAATGAATTTGTGTTAGATTATTATATGCAAGGGTAATTTTTTAGCAAATACTATGGCATGGAGGGTAATTTATTGACGAATGCCATGGTGATGACATAAGGAAAACTTTAAAAAAAAAATCAGGAGATTAATAAATAACTTTTTTTTTTCAGACTGTCATTTCACATGTCACCAAAATTGTGGTGCATTGGTACGGCTGGGTTGTAAATCTAAATCGTCACCAGATCTTGCAGCAGCTCAGTCATCAGAACCACCATTACTTGAATCAACTGACACCTTACAGACAGTTTCTTCAGATGGCAGCTCAGAACCAACCAATGTAAGAAATCCTACAAACAATTAAAAAAAAATTCTTCAACTTGATATCTGCATTCTGACATCATTTTCCAAGGCTGGCATACACATAATCCTTGGTTCTCTTTTTTTACCTTGTTGCATTCCTTTGTGGTAAATTATTTGTGAATACCTTTAGACCCAAATGAATATATCGATAATAAACATTATGTATGTAAAGCATTAGGAATATTGAAGGCTGGTGAAGAATTGTCAGTGATATTTAACTAGTGTATTCCTGAGAAAATAAGCAATGTTGATTTTATGTATTTTTAAAAGGGATGAACAGCACACAGCCATTAATTTAATTTCTTCCAAATGTTTGTGAGTTCCATCATATTAAATCATCCTGAGTTTATGGTATAGAAAATTTTATGAAATGGTGTTATAATACATAAATTTTGTAATATTATTAGGCTTCATGTTAATTTAGTTCATGTGAAAAGTGGGGTTACTATAGTAAAGAGATGCCCTGGACTGAGGTAAGGTACAAAGTGCAGTCCTTATTAGTCCCCTAGGGACTAGAGGTTTGCACTCAGTCTGTCACACATTTTCCAGATTTTTTTTCTAAATGCTTGCAGAGATTGAGCTAATATTTGGTATGTGAGCAGGGGTTGAAAATTCCTAAAGACTGACGCCCGGGGCTTAAAAAACTGAAACCTCCGGCTTGCCGATTTTCTATGAAAAAAGCCCATCTGGCTTAAACTTTCTTCAAAAAATAAAATGCTGTTTTTATTTTCAATGTTTATTAAAGTGAAAATTGTCCTATAAATACTCATAAATCTATTTTAAGATCCTAAAACAAATCGATATTGACTTTTCTATTTATGACATATCTTAATCTTCTCGGCGCTTTAGCAACGTTTATCAATAACAATTCAAGTTTGTTTCCTTTCCCTGTACAAAATATCCCCCAATTAATTGTGGTTACAAATTCGAGAAATGTCGTTGTTAAACTTCTATATTTACGGTTAAGAAAACAGAAAAAAGGAAAGCGGATCACGAGCCAGAAGCATCGGCAGTCCAAACCGGGTCAAATAATGAAAGTAATCACCCACAAAATAAATTCTTCGAATCACGTGATATTCAGTCCCATATTTATTATACATATAGTAGGACATCACTGTATCGATCTACTTATTAATCCACTTATTTTCGTCAACCATAAACAACATAAATAAACAAACTTATCTCGATTTCCTTCTTTGTTATATCCACTGATATTACTAGTCTCTCTATCTCTCCATTTCTGGTTGTTATCATTTTTTTTTTCAGCCATGTTAAAATTAAGTAGATCGATACAACGGGGTTCCTATATACCATGTTAATATTGCTATGTTTGTAATTATAAACTGTTTATTGACATTTTTGCTCATTCTTTGTGCTATGACCATTTAATGTAAATGTGTTTATGCAAATAAATATTGTCTATTGTCTATATTATTTCACATTGTATGGCATAAAGAAAAAAGTGCTATAACTTTGTCATACATTAATATTTTTGCATAAAACTTTTTGCATAGCCTTGCTATTACGTTATACATACAGTTTTAAACAAAAAACATTAACTTTAAGCGGTTTTTTTTTACATTTTCTTGTTGTTTTCAGTTATTCCTCTTTTTCTGATGTTTTCGGTTATTCGAGCTACCGAAATATGAAAGAGACGTTCTTACCATCATGGATTGACACGTTTCCCTGGGTTGAGTTCGATGAAAATGCCCAAGAAATATAGTTCAAATATTGTAGAAAATACCCCCATCTCTCAGACAGAAAGGATGCCCTTACTAGGGGGACACAAAATTTAGGAATTGATCCCCTTCAGTTGCACAAGAAACATGCTTGCTGAACTTTCTGCAAAACAATAATATGGTACACTTTCTTTAAAACAAACATGACAAATCCTCTTTCAAATCATCGCTCCGATAATTTTAGGGCTTGGTTAATTAATGTTGGGGCTTAGCATTCCAAAGTTTAAAAAGCCCAGGGCTTAGGCTTGCCCCAAAAATTTTTCAACCCCTGGTGAGTCAACCATGATGAGTTACAGATTTTGTTGGAATATTGTTCCAGTCCAATGATTTGTGACAAAATTATGACCCTTGAACTAAGAAATTTTTTAAAAAAATAACAGTTTTCCTGAAATTTTGTTGTAAACGCTTGCAGATATTAAGCTGATATTTGGAATGTGAGTTAACCATGATACGCTGTAGGTCCCTATCAAGATTGAATATCATTCAGATCCAATGCTTTTTGACGAAATTATGGCCCTTGGACTTGCAAAATTTCTAAAAAATGATGTATAAAGGGTATTAAACAAATGTTCCTCATCTTGTCATGATCAAGCAAAATAACATTACCACAATGGGCAATTCATGTTTCTGAATGGCAGAGTATTATTTTTGATTGTCAAATTTGTTTCTTCATTAACTACAAAGGTAAATAGATAGTTTCACTCAGTCTTAAATACTAGGTTCTTTACAAAACATTCATATTTTTGGCTTCTGAAATGCCACTAGTCTACAGGAAATCCTTTTTTATGCCCCTGCGACGACATGTCGGGGGCATTAAGTTTTACTAATGTCCGTTCGTCCGTAAGTACGAATTTCCGTCAAGCTTTTGTCAGAAACCGTACATGAGAACAATTTGAAATTTGGCAGGGTGGTTCAATATCACAAGTTTTATGTCCATAAGCGACTTTCAGACCTGTCAGACAACTACTTCCTGTTTGGTTCTGGGCCGATACGAAAATGTGTGAACATGAGTATGAAAAGTTCTGTCAAGCTTTTCTCAGAAACCATACATGAGAACAATTTGAAATTTGGCAGAGTGGTTCAGTATCACAAGTTGTACGTCCTAAGCGACTTTCAGACCTGTCGGAAAACTGCTTCCTGTTTGAGACTTCATTTAGAAGGGGCATCTGTGTCCCATGGACACACTCTTCGATTTTTTTTTGTATACAATTTAATTTATTTCTTATTGGTTCACACTCTTCTCTAAAAATAAGTGTTCAATAAAGTGATACTGTAGCAGTAATACATGAGAAATGACCACTAAAGATGTTACTCACCTCTTGCCAACTGAATTTTAAGATTACCAGAATGAATGTTTAGTTGTATGGACATCTATCAATCCGATGAACAACACAAGCTCTGTGGGGCCTCTTGTTTATTGACTTATAAACCATTCAGTGCATGTCCTTAGGCAAACACTAATAGGTTCTTCCATATGTTTTTGGGAAAGACCGGTTGAACTGTCACAAAAGATAGAAATTGTATGTCTTTTCACGAGTGGAGCGCAGCGGAACTAGCCAAAAGGCATAAAAATTTCTATCAGGAGCGAAAGATCACACGGGCTTTCCCAAAAGCGTATGAAAGTACCTATTTCTTCTGTAAACCAACGACTTTCACATCGCAATATCCTATAGACGCTCGATTGTTTTAGACTCCATTGTCTCTGACATCCAATCAGAACCCTGGAAACAAGAACATTCGAACAAGAAAGTTGTTATGCTTCCCTAACAAGGTTCTTGTTTCTGGCGTTTTGATTGGATGATGCAGCAAGTACAGATGTGTGTGCGTGAGCACATATGTACTGGGTCATCTGTACCAGAAATCGGCCAATTACGGAAGAATGGTAAAGATCAATCCTTGATTTTGTAGGAGAAGGATGAGACAGACAGTGGGTACAGGTCGGGGACAATACCTGAAGATAAATTACCCAGAAAACCCAGTCAGGCAACTCTGAATAGAGAGGAACTCAGGCTAAAAATAGAGGAATATAACTTGCTGGTACCAGGTGCTGAATTTTCTCTGGTAAGTTACAAAATAGGGGAATATAACTTGCTGGCACCAGGTGCTGAATTTTCTCTGGTAAGTTATAAAATAGAGGAATATAACTTGTTGGTACCAGGCGCTGAATTTTCTCTGGTAAGTTACAAACAGAGGAGTATAACTTGTTGGTACCAGGCACTGAATTTTCTCTGGTAAGTTACAAAATAGAGGAATATAACTTGTTGGTACCAGGCGCTGAATTTTCTCTGGTAAGTTATTAAAAAGAGGAGTATAACATGTTGGTACCAGGCAATGAATTTTCTCTGGTAAGTTACAAAATAGAGGAATATAACTTGTTGGTACCAGGTGCTGAATTTTCTCTGGTAAGTTATTAAAAAGAGGAGTATAACTTGTTGGTACCAGGCACTGAATTTTCTCTGGTAAGTTATTAAAAAGAGGAGTATAACTTGTTGGTACCAGGTGCTGAATTTTCTCTGATAAGTTATAAAATAGAGGAGTATAACTTGTTGGTACCAGGCGCTAAATTTTCTCTGGTAAGTTATAAAATAGAGGAATATAACTTGTTGGTACCAGGCACTGAATTTTCTCTGGTAAGTTACAAAATAGAGGAGTATAACTTGTTGGTACCAGGCACTGAATTTTCTCTGGTAAGTTATAAAATAGAGGAATATAACTTGTTGGTACCAGGCCCTGAATTTTCTCCGGTAAGTTATAAAATAGAGGAGTATAACTTGTTGGTACCAGGCGCTGAATTTTCTCTGGTAAGTTATAAAATAGAGGAATATAACTTGTTGGTACCATGCACTGAATTTTCTCTGGTAAGTTACAAAATAGAGGAGTATAACTTGCTGGTACCAGGCACTGAATTTTATCTGGTAAGTTACAAAATAGAGGAGTATAACTTGCTGGTACCAGGCACTGAATTTTCTCTGGTAAGTTACAAAATAGAGCAGTATACCTTGCTGGTACCAGGCGCTGAATTTTCTCTGGTAAGTTACAAAATAGAAGAGTATATCTTGTTGGTACCAGGCGCTGAATTTTCTCTGGTAAGTTATAAAATAGAGGAATATAACTTGTTGGTACCATGCACTGAATTTTCTCTGGTAAGTTACAAAATAGAGGAGTATAACTTGCTGGTACCAGGCACTGAATTTTATCTGGTAAGTTACAAAATAGAGGAGTATAACTTGCTGGTACCAGGTGCTGAATTTTCTCTGGTAAGTTACAAAATAGAGCAGTATACCTTGCTGGTACCAGGCGCTGAATTTTCTCTGGTAAGTTACAAAATAGAAGAGTATATCTTGCTGGTACCAGGCGCTGAATTTTCTCAGGTAAGTTACAAAATAGAGGAGTAAAACTTGTTGGTACCAGGCACTGAATTGTCTCTGGTAAGTTATTCAATGGTTACAGTTTCAAGGCTTCAGATTAAAGATAAAGCAGTCTCCTTACAAGGAAAACAAACAATGACAGAAGCAACATCTTCACTGTTATCTTTTTTTAAGTTGAGGTTCGAGTCTTACTCTGGTCTGGGTGTGCCAGAATCCAACCTTAATGTCAAGTATTGCCAGTTTTCCTGATTCAGGGACTCGTGCTTCCTTCTGCAGTAAAAAATGATATAGCTGAAAACCCCATACAAACAAGCAAAACAATATCTGTGTTTTTAACCAGATTGCTGTATGGCGGGCGGGCAGGCCGCGTCAAATGGACGGTTTCCAGTAAATAACTTCAGTTTGGATAAACCAATATTTCTGAAACAAACTTGCATTAAGACCTAGCTTGGGATTGAATTTAGGGCTTGTCGGATGAAGGTCAAGGTCACTGTTACTAAAAATAGAAATACATTTTCTGGTCAAAAACTTCAGTTCAGATAAACCAATCTTGCTGAAGCTTTGGATATATCAAGCTTACATGAAGACCTAGTTAGGAATTGGATTTGGGGCGAATTGGGTCAAGGTTAAGGTCGCTGTTACCAAAAATAGTTAGTTTCCAGAGACTACTACTTAAATTGATTGTTACATCATTGAAAACCTGGTTTCGTGGCATGGCCACATTTCTTGTTAATATATGTCATAGTACACAATATTGTTATACAGCAAAACCAATTCTATGTTTCATAACCATGTTTTTTAATATTTCAGAAAGAAGAAAAAGGTCACAGCCAAGCATTCCAAGGATTTCTGAAGGTGACCTTGAACCTATCTCGTCCGATATGTATGTCTCTTTGTTCTAGACCCCCATCAATATACGAAGCTCTTACCAAAGAACACATCGTTGAGCAGAACACTATGACTATGTCATTCTATATGCCCAGGGATACAATGAAATCCATTCATATATCTAGGTAGGTAAAACTATGACTATGTCATTCTATTATACCCAGGGATACAATGAAATCCATTCATATATCTAGGTAGGTAAAACTATGACTATGTCATTCTATATACCCAGGGATACAATGAAATCCATTCATATATCTAGGTAGGTAAAACTATGACTGTGTCATTCTATTATACCCAGGGATACAATGAAATCCATTTATATATCTAGGTAGGTAAAACTATGACTATGTCATTCTATATACCCAGGGATACAATGAAATCCATTCATATATCTAGGTAGGTAAAACTATGACTGTGTCATTCTATATACCCAGGGATACAATGAAATCCATTCATATATCTAGGTAGGTAAAACTGACTATGTCATTCTATATGCCCAGGGATACAATGAAATCCATTCATATATCTAGGTAGGTAAAACTTTGACTATGTCATTCTATATGCCCAGGGATACAATGAAATCCATTCATATATCTAGGTAGGTAAAACTATGACTATGTCATTCTATATGCCCAGGGATACAATGAAATCCATTCATATATCTAGGTAGGTAAAACTATGACTGTGTCATTCTATTATACCCAGGGATACAATGAAATCCATTCATATATCTAGGTAGGTAAAACTATGACTGTGTCATTCTATATGCCCAGGGATACAATGAAATCCATTCATATATCTAGGTAGGTAAAACTATGACTGTGTCATTCTATATGCCCAGGGATACAATGAAATCCATTTATATATCTAGGTAGGTAAAACTATGACTGTGTCATTCTATATGGCCAGGGATACAATGAAATCCATTCATATATCTAGGTAGGTAAAACTATGACTGTGTCATTCTATATGCCCAGGGATACAATGAAATCCATTTATATATCTAGGTAGGTAAAACTATGACTGTGTCATTCTATATGCCCAGGGATACAATGAAATCCATTCATATATCTAGGTAGGTAAAACTATGACTGTGTCATTCTATATGCCCAGGGATACAATGAAATCCATTTATATATCTAGGTAGGTAAAACTATGACTGTGTCATTCTATATGGCCAGGGATACAATGAAATCCATTCATATATCTAGGTAGGTAAAACTATGACTGTGTCATTCTATATGCCCAGGGATACAATGAAATCCATTTATATATCTAGGTAGGTAAAACTATGACTGTGTCATTCTATATGCCCAGGGATACAATGAAATCCATTCATATATCTAGGTAGGTAAAACTATGACTATGTCATTCTATATGGCCAGGGATACAATGAAATCCATTCATATATCTAGGTAGGTAAAACTATGACTGTGTCATTCTATATGGCCAGGGATACAATGAAATCCATTCATATATCTAGGTAAGTCTATATGACAAGTTATATTGCAAAGTATGTCACTAATAGTATAAGTAGGTGACAAGGAGCAAACTGTGAAGTCATGTAAATTCTGTATTATAAGAATTGAAACATAACATTTATTTTTGTTTTTAAATATTTTCAATGCATTTTTCAAAAGTTAATCATTAATCACCATTATACAGATCAGGTAATATATTGTCTGCCTACACATGTTAGGTTAATACCAATCACGATTCAGTTGGTTAGCTTTTAACATCAGAGATATGATGGAATGTTCAATATGTATTTAATTTGATGAATGATGACAAAATACATTTTGGAATAGACACGTCTGATAACACGTTAACTTGTATCTGAAGTTGTCAAAAATCACAGATCAAAGTTTTTTCTGTACGATTAATACAATGACTGATTTTATTACAAAATGAAAACAATATATTATTCAAAATAATGTTACATAACAATTTTATCTTAAATGGGTGTTCAAAGGTTTTATATTTTTTAGCATTGTAGTTATGTGAACTTCTATTTATCACAGTATGTTTGTCTGTTAGCCAGTTTGTCTCGTTACACCACAGTAATTTGTGCACTGCTGCAGAGTTTCATTCAAGTTAAAAAAATATCTTACTTATAATTTTTGTATTAAAGTCTTATTACTGTATAAACATTCTACATCATTTCATTGTGTTTGTTTAGTAAATATAGCTATCATGTTTTATGAGTATATTATGCCCTTTGGGGTCTTATGAGTGTATTATGCCCTTTGGGGTATTATTTACCCATGGACCTTGTGGTAAAGATTTGTTTTTATTTCAATGTCAGTACCTTCTCTATAGTCAACATTTTATTACATTGTCAGTAACTTCTCTATAGTCAACATTTTATTACATTGTCAGTAACTTCTCTATAGTCAACATTTTATTACATTGTCAGTAACTTCTCTATAGTCAACATTTTATTACATTGTCAGTACCTTCTCTATAGTCAACATTTTATTACATTGTCAGTAACTTCTCTATAGTCAACATTTTATTACATTGTCAGTAACTTCTCTATAGTCAACATTTTATTACATTGTCAGTAACTTCTCTATAGTCAACATTTTATTACATTGTCAGTAACTTCTCTATAGTCAACATTTTATTACATGGTCAGTAACTTCTCTATAGTCAACATTATATTACATGGTCAGTAACTTCTCTATAGTCAACATTATAATACATTGTCAGTAACTTCTCTATAGTCAACATTATATTACATGGTCAGTAACTTCTCTATAGTCAACATTTTATTACATGGTCAGTAACTTCTCTATAGTCAACATTTTATTACATGGTCAGTAACTTCTCTATAGTCAACATTATATTACATTGTCAGTAACTTCTCTATAGTCAACATTATATTACATTGTCAGTAACTTCTCTATAGTCAACATTTTATTACATGGTCAGTAACTTCTCTATAGTCAACATTTTATTACATGGTCAGTAACTTCTCTATAGTCAACATTTTATTACATGGTCAGTAACTTCTCTATAGTCAACATTATATTGCATGGTCAGTAACTTCTCTATAGTCAACATTATATTACATGGTCAGTAACTTCTCTATAGTCAACATTTTATTACATGGTCAGTAACTTCTCTATAGTCAACATTTTATTACATTGTCAGTAACTTCTCTATAGTCAACATTATATTACATTGTCAGTAACTTCTCTATAGTCAACATTTTATTACATTGTCAGTAACTTCTCTATAGTCAACATTTTATTACATTGTCAGTAACTTCTCTATAGTCAATATTTTATTACATTGTCAGTAACATTTCTATAGTCAACATTTTATTACATTGTCAGTAACTTCTCTATAGTCAACATTTTATTACATTGTCAGTAACTTCTCTATAGTCAACATTTTATTACATTGTCGGTAACTTCTCAATAGTCAACATTTTATTACATTGTCAGTAACTTCTCTATAGTCAACATTTTATTACATTGTCAGTAACTTCTCTATTTCTTTAGTGAGTCTACATCCAAAGAAGTGATAACTTTGTTGCTGAAGAAGTTTCACATACTGGATAATCCTAGGAAGTTTGCTCTGTATGAGCAGGAACTCAGTAGCAGGGGTAAAATTGGTGAGTTACCTACCCTTTGTTGATGTATTGTTGTCATTCTTTGATCTGTACATTATTTTAGAAAATCTATCCTGTTCTTTGATATGAAAAGATAATTTTTAATGACATTTTTAAATATATCTAACCACAACATACACTTTTCTTAGCAGTAATCAGTCAACAGTAATTCACATTATACAACCAAGATAATTTGTCCCTCCAGCACCTCATTAGAGATAATTTGCTTCTCCACCTGTTCATCTGAGATAATTTGCCCCTCCAGCACCTCATCTGAGATTATTTGCCCTTCTGCACCTTATCTGAGATAATTGCACCTCCAGCACCTCATCTGGGATAATTACCCCTCCCACACCTCAAATAATTGCCCCTTCTGCACCTCACCTTTCTACTGGCATGTACATTAAATTTAATCAGCAGTGCACCATTATTTCAAGGCTGGTTAGAGAATACACATGAATTGTCTGCAGTTTTTGTAAGACATTGTTTTAAGCATGTAAACTAAGTTTGTAAATGATTTGCTGTCAGACTGATGCATAAAATTAATGTACTGTTACATTAGTGCTTGTTACTGCTCAGCATTTATTACAAACCACAAATATTTCAGGTGCCTTATTATCTTAATTATCAGATTGGAGTAATGCTAGACAAATATCTGGACTACTTTTTCTAAACCTATACATTGTAAAACAGAATTTAGAAATGTAAGACATGAAGGATGCCGGTTTCCAGCACCACCTAGTGTCATGTGTATACAGTACACTAGGTTACAGAATAATATTAAAGCTTTACTTTGTAGGGGTAGAATACCTTTCTATTTTTGCTATATAGAAAATCTGTCACCTACATGTGGTCGTGTATACAGTACAGAAATTTAAAGAAATATATTAAAGATTTACTTTTTGTGGGGTAGAACACCTTTCTCTATATTAAAGGTTTACTTTTTGTAGGATAGAACACCTTTCTCTATATTAAAGGTTTACTTTTTGTAGGATAGAACACCTTTCTCTATATTAAAGGTTTACTTTTTGTGGGATAGAACACCTTTCTCTATATTAAAGGTTTACTTTTTGTGGGGTAGAACACCTTTCTCTATATTAAAGGTTTACTTTTTGTAGGATAGAACACCTTTCTCTATATTAAAGGTTTACTTTTTGTGGGGTAGAACACCTTTCTCTATATTAAAGGTTTACTTTTTGTGGGGTAGAACACCTTTCTCTATATTAAAGGTTTACTTTTTGTGCGGTAGAACACCTTTTCATTTTTGCTATATACAAATATTCCTTGGTACCCCAAAAGTAGTAATCTGATTGTAATACTACTATCACAAATATTATCTTTGTTTTGATCCCTCCTTTCTCTTATCTTTTGTTTTGATCCCCCTTATTTTACCTTTTATTTTGATGTATATCATTTAAAGTATTTTAACTGAAGAAGCCCTTAGATGAAGTTGGTCAGTTGTATAGAGAACTGAAGCTACATAGGATTTGAGCTGTTCAGATTTGATCTTTTCTGTGATGTATAAATGATTATCTTCTTTTTTACAGTAAAATTGCGGAGAGTTCCAGATACAGAGTGTCCTTTATTGACCTCATTAGAGTGGGACCCGGATAAATTGTCCTACATTAGACTGGTCCTGCAGGAAAATGAAACTGGGGAGGTTATGGTAGGTATAATTAATTCATATCTTATTTTGGGATTTTGCCAACTAAGTTTAATTTGTAAATTTTTTACTGCAAAATAAATAAAATATTCCAAATAAATTATGTAGCTCCTTCTCTGTGTGTAATATGTATTTATTGTTCAGCTATGTTTATAGATAACAAAAGTATAAACTGAAAACTGTTTAAAAATCTTTAGTTTAAATATATATATTTAGAATTGTGACATGGGTTAATTTATATATTTATACATGTAGCAAGGAAATAAAAAAAAATCCTGGAAATGGACCAATGTGTTATCTGTGACTAGTTGATAATTGTAACATAGAGAATTGTATAAGATAATTTGTTCATATATCAGTGTATATCTAACCTTTACAGACAGCTTAATTTGCTGGTGTGAGGAGTATATATAGCACCATCAGATAGGCTCTTTGTTCTCACAGATTTATATGATGTTGAAGGCTGGTAATCAGTGCATTCAATACATTAGATTAGATTAATCCTCAAAATAGTGTACCAAAATTTAGCTGTTGCTCAGGTATTTTGTGATTAATTTGTCATTATTGATATTATTTATTTGAAGGTCACCATCTTGAACTCCTTGATTTACAATGACATTATTTATTTGATGGTCAGCATCTTTTACTCCTTGATTTACAATGTTATGGTCAATATTTGTATCAATATTGAAGATTCATACTAACAGTAGAATCACACCTTGATGAACCAGAGCCACCATTGTATACAGCTGCTAAATTAACAGCAAAACGTTTGTTAGCAGAATAAGACTTAATTAACCCATTTATGTGTCTGTACCTTGATTCATTGTACTAGTGGAGCTTTTAAGTATAACCAATGTTAACCATGTCTTTAGTTTCCAAAACACCTCAAAATCCTTTGTGTAGAAATTTTTTTTGTTAAATATTTAAACCCCCTCCCCAACCCTGAAAAAAAAACAGCCTAAACAGCAGATTGACTTTGAAACTTACAAATTTCTTTTGCTTTTCAGTGGGATGCATTTAGCCTACCAGAATTACAGAATTTCATGCGAGTGCTCGACAGAGAAGAAAACGAGTATTGTTCTCAGTTGGAGTACAAATACAAAGTAATGAGAAAAATCATACAGACACGATTGAAAGAGTTACGGAAGGAGAAACTCGCAGAGAAACGAAAATCACTAGGTCTTATGTCCTGATATATGCCAATGTCAACAAATAGTGCTTGATGTCACATGACTGTCACCTGATCAGGAATCATCTGTAAAGTCATGTGATCATTGAAGCTACTTCTGCACATGGTGCTAGCTTCCAATCATGAATCCTCATTGGACAAAATGTTTTCGCTTTGTTACTTATAACATGACTGTTAGCGGATGTTGTCCCACGTTAAATCCAGTCTATTTTTAGCAATGAGGATTCAGATGTCATATTGGATCCAAAAATATATTCAAATTGTGATATATAGTATTTATCAGTGCTAAACACTTTGTTAAGTTTGATGATGAGGAGATTATTACTCTCCGTTAGATGGATTGTTTTAATGAGGAAGATAGAAATTCATTCCTGGGCATGGACTCGACTCAGAAAGATTAGACTTTCATATTTAGTCCTTGAGTTGTACATTTTTTTGTACATTTATTGTATACTAGTCAAAAAATATATTAACCAAGTAGAAATATAACTATGGTTTAAGTTTGATTTCAGTATGGTTTTTTTCAGAGATTTAAACATTTTTTTAGATGTACATTATTTTTGTAATTTTTTTCATTTAGTCATTCATTGGATGAAATGTCTCACAAAGTTTACAACTTTTGAAGTGGAAATGTTTTCTTTTAACAACATGACAAGCATTATGTGTATTCTGTTTGTGTCTAAACACACAATGTATAATCTCATTAGAAGCCAAGCTAAACAAGTTTGTTCTTCATCAAAAATAACTTGAAAGTAATTTGGATTCTGCATACAAAACACTTTCAGAATACACATTGTCATAACTTGTCATTTTACATCAACAGAAATTCTGTTTAATTTTTTATGTCTAAAAAATCAATTCATTTTTGTTCAGAATACAGGAAATTATTAATAAATGCTTCTTCTTTCATATGTTATGACATATTGCTATGGATATTAGGTGGTCACAGTCAAATGTAATATTTATAGCAGGAAAAAAAAAGATGCAAATTTGTTGAATTTTTTATTGTTACTAAGTTACATGTATTGTTAACAATCAGGTTTCATAAAATATATCACTCCCAAGTGCCTTGGAGATGTCCAGGATATCTCACTGATGGATTATTTTGGTTTACAGTGGAGATGTCCAGGATATCTCACTGATGGATTATTTTGGTTTACAGTGGAGATGTCCAGGATATCTCACTGATGGATTATTTAGGTTTACAGGAAATAGATTCAACTTAACATTTGTTACAAATTGTTAGGAGTTTTCCGGTGCAGAAAAAGAATGTTTTATATATACCAAACCCAAATTGAAATTAATTTAAAAGCAGTTGTAGCTCAAAATTCTATACAAAATGCTGTAATTATCAAGTAACCTTGATACAGAAACCATGGTAATTACACAATACTGCTAAGTCAGCAGTCAGATGTTACTTATCAATTTTAATGTTGATTTCTTTAATTAACCTGGTTTTTTATTCTGGTTCCTGCACTTAACAGTAATCCAGTTCTTACATGATTTTTAATATATCACAGTTTTTACACATATTATCAATTTCAGACATATGTATATTAGAATGATTATCAACAAATTAACAGGTGTTGAATTGAACTTTCCTGCTCACCTGACAAGATACTATCTGTTGTAAAATGACCATTTTTATGTTGAAATTTGCTTCTGGCTCCCATCAATGTTTCATGTTTTTTTTGCAGTTTGATCAAAATTGTTTGTTTTGATTTTTTTTTAGGAATATGGATTGGTATAAAGTTTTGTAGGTTAATGAACATGCCTTATGTGCAGTTCTCTTGTCACACTGTGTCTGTATAATATCTAG
>CALYDG010000153.1:0-21774 GCA_944474755.1 Limnoperna fortunei | reverse complement strand
TACGGGCTGGTATTTTAGCAGTCAGCTCCGTCTGATGATTATTTCTGCTCCGATCTGTGGATACTTTTGTTTGACCATCTTGTTCTTTAGTTTCAGCTGCAATGCTATCTTCATGATGTGTAGGCTTTTCAGTGTCATTTGCAGACCTTGCAAGTATTCTTGTTTTGTCTTCAGTAGGTAAAGTTCGTGCGTTATTAGTTAAAATAGATGTAGCTCCTTCATTTTGATGTATGGATTCCACATCATGCTCAATTAGAACTGTGTAAGAATTAAATACTCGAGTAAAACATATTCAAAGACAACAACGGTATCAAAATACGCATAAATAATATATGTATATATAAAGCAATTTGTTCGTGAAAAAATAGTTACATAAATCTTGTTCACTACCGAAAATATTTTGATGACTTGAATCGGGGGCCTGAACAAAATAATCCATATTATGATAAATAATTTACATCATAAAAAATATTTTAAAACAGCAACATTTTAGGCACCGACCTTTTGACTCGGTTGATTCTGTGTTCCCATTGTTTACGCTCATTTGACTGCCATTGGAAACATAAGATTTAAGATCAACCTGGTTGGTTGCCGACGCTGTATAAATAAAATGCATGTAAATATGGGTAAACAACATGTTGAAAACAACTAGCTTTGTCTATAAAAATATTTCAGTGCATTCACAATACATTTTTTAAGGTAAAACGGTATTTCATCCTAATAGACGAAAACTGAAACGACAATCATACGTATATTATTTATATACATATACAATTGACTATCTAAATCATTAGAATTATATACTACAACGTAATGGGAAATACTTGTGATCTCCTTTACCCACTCTGTCTCTTTGTTGTGGTGAATTAAAAAACTGAATAACGATGTTATGATCCCCATTTTCATTTGGTTCATTACATGTTTATTGTTGTCCATGAACATATTTTGAATTTATATGGCCGCTAAAATATAATAGAATTTTACGTCGGATCATCCATAGTAATTCCAATACGTTCACTCAATACATGAAACATGTGTTCATTCATACCAAACACTTAGTCAAGGAATAAATAGAACGTCACAATGTCTTGCCTTTAAAAAATTAAAACAGTAAATGGAGACATTGCTCTAATTTACCTTAAAAATGCAGTATTTTGTATGTCGACTACTCCAAAGAAAACGAATAATTCTGACAATTTTTGCAAGTACATTAAATTTTTGAGGATAGCACAATTAATTCATCGATACAACGATTTTCATTTTTTAAATAATGTGCATAAACATCCGAAAGTCAAATAAATTAACTATTGATTTTTTTCTCTTGGAATGTTAATGATTTCAATGAAATGTTCAAGCGGGAGTGTACAATATATAAATAAATCTATAATATCTGTTAAAAGTATGTATCTTGTTTACCTTTATTAAAGTCTGTTTTCGTCCCGCTGAAATGTTGTCTTGAACATACATAGACTGGGAAAAGAAAAATGTCTTTTTGACTTTCTTTCAAAACAATTCTAAAAAACTACGTATGATTATTCATTTTATAACAAAAAACCACATACCCGATTATGACAGGTGGATCACCTTATATATTACATTATAAATCATAGTCATTGCTGTGATATTTTATGGAATAACGATGTTAATAAATAAAGTTCTAATCAACAAAAAGAAAGGAAAACATAAAAAGGCTCAAACAAGCAATACAATACTGTAAACTTATGACCTACTTACCTGAAAATATTGCTAAGACTATTACTACGGATATTAAAATAACGCATCCCACTTTGTTCTGTATCACTAAAACGCAAATAAATATGTAATGAATATTTATTTGTTACATGGTTAGGACTTTAATAGAAAAAGTATAAACATCACCAATATTATAAACATGTGACCATCGTGGGCTTTTTTTATTTTCATAAAACTGTTTTCTTTCTCTTAATAATAAAGGTTTGGCATTTATTTATAATCTAACTGTAATCTGCATACCACTAACTATGCCTTTGCTGTCTCTCAATAAGAAATTGACATTCTCATTCTGTTGACCCCTGAAAAGTAAAGTAGCAGTTTAAAATTTGCAAACTTAATAGCAGAATATGCGATGTAAATGAATAATTACGAAACAACTTGTTAGATTTGAACAAAACTGGAGTGCGATTGGTATTGTTGTACTATTAGTAAAAAACAAAGCAGACGTTATTCGTTTGGTTATTTGATCGACAAGTTAAAATGTTTCGTTTCATGAATGTCTGTAGCAGGTTGAAATATCAGTGGCTCTACATTAGATTCCCGTGTCAAAAGTATTTTTGTACGCATTGTATTACTGTCAATATGTTTTGTTTAAAACAATAGCATTTCTGTATAATCAATATTTGTTACAACAAATATTATACTTCTTTTAATGGCAAACAGTGAATATTTTACATACCTTTTTAGAAAAGTCGTCAAACACTTATAAGGATGATATTGAATGTATGTTTCTTCAACGCAATTGTAATCTGCGAAAAATGTGAGTTTAATTATGTATACAGCAGTTTTGAATGTTCCATATTTGTAGCAGAAATAAAATGAACCACACAAGTTTTCGAAAAACCATTATAAATCGTGGTATTCAACTCCATCAGGATCGATGTTGATTGCGGTCGTTTGAGAATTTATTAAAACGTTTCTAGAATCATTACCGATTTTATTGTTAAACATTGCTCAACATTATCAAATTATTACACAAATATTGTATATGTTTAAATGTTATGGACGGATATTAAGGTATGCTGAATTGGTTGACTGTGGTTTGGTTATATTCATATAAACAGATAGCAACTAACTGCGTTTACTTATTACCTTTTTAATTTACTTACATTACAACAAACAAATAATGAAATTGGATTTTTATAGCGCCAATGATTTTATGAAGAAAAGTGGTTAATTTTGGTTGAAAATAACGCAAAATAGCAGATGTAGTATGCACATTATATACATATTCAGACTTTGGATGACATGTACGATATTGAAAGCAAATGGAGTAATATTATTAAAACTGACAAGCAAAAGTAAACTTATAACACATGTATTATATCATACTGGTAGTGTTCAATATTTTCAACCATCAGAGAGACTCCAGTGCGTATCAAAGTTACGGATAAGGGAAGCCCTTTCGTTGGGATTGTCAAGTCAAAATTCAGAAAGCCACATTAGCACATTATAATGGATACCTTTTAAGAGTTCCACGCTCCTTGCACGATAAAGATCTCTGGTGTAATGTTAGGAAAATAGTAGGGTTATTATATCCGCAAGAAAATGCTAATTTATCTGCCCTTTACCAAACATTTTTTCCAGTAAGTGTCTTCATTATATTCTTATTCGTCTTTCCATTTTCTTCATTCCTCTTATCTTAGATTTGTCGGTTGTTAATTTCTTAACCAATTCCCTTTCATGATTTTTAAACAGTTTTTTCTAATATATGTATGTTACTTAAAACAATTAAAATCACCGTTTTATTTTGTTGGATCTATATATATGTTACATACCATACTAAGATAAAGTGATGAGCTTTAATAAAAAGTTTGCAAATTTTTGGTTACTATGGCAACGGGTCGCGTAGTTAAGGGTCAACGACGCTCAAAAAATTTTAATTTGAACATTTTTTACTCTAATGAAGTTATTTTGAAGACCAGACCATTTCTTATAGGGGCAAATAGATGTTTTTCTTTACTGCAGTAATATCCTCAGGTGTCAATGTTTATAAAGCACATATTTACCCCAATCTTATTCACATGTATTTTTAGGAGGTTACCAGGTAACACGTGACCTATTTTTGATAATTTTAAATTCTGACATAAAGGATACATGTTGCTCCTTGACTTTCAATGTTTTTGTATTATTAATCATGACTTGATGTGAGCATAAAACAGAGGTTACGCATAGTAATCTTAAACCTATATATTTTAGTTTCAAAAATATTCAGATTTGGTTGCTATGGTTACCCTTGATGTAAACACTAGAAACCGATATTTATGCATGTTTTAAAATACTCCGCGTGTATCTTTATACTCTATATATGAACTTTGTGCTTCTGTTTGAATCTGTTCAGAAAAAATGTATTCGAATGTTTTTTATATTTGAATGCAGTAAGGAGTATATATATATTAGTATTTGTTTGTCATTTGTCTATTTTATCATGTGTGTGTTCACAAGTACATTTGAGGAAGAAGACCATGATCTTGTATTCTATACTCCAACATTAGTGATCTGATTTCAATAAACTTTATAAAAACATCGCTACTGTTTGAAATCTTGTATTATTTTTAGATTTACCATTTTTAGGATTCTATAATTATATCATGGACTATGCCATTGTGGTAAAAACAGGGGTGAAGGGGACGGGGGTTATCCCACAATGGTACATATTTAATACATGTGCTATATTAGTCCACTAATTGCAGCACAAATTTTTGATAGGTTCTGCGTACACCATCATTGAACAAGATCTATATCATTTCAAGACTTTATAGACTTGGCACTATTAAAAAATATGTAACCCCTACTGGATACATGTACTTACACTTTATAGTTACAAAAACAAACCTTAACAAATTCTAAAATGGAACTTGATGAAGGAATAAATAAAAATAACGTTATGAAATTAAAAACGATACAGCTGTATTTCTATATAATAAATTTTTGAACCATAGAATATAATAACAAATGAGTATTTCATGCTGTCATTCATTCTTCTGAATGTTTTTGTATACTAGTATTTATATATAAAGAAACAAATTTGTCTGGAAATGTCATCTTCATTTTGTGATAAAATTGGTATTAATCCTCAACTTGTCACCACCTGTAATGAAAAAAGAACGTTGCACAAAACAGCAAAAATACTCAAGTTGCAACAAAATTCTTAAAAAGGTTATTTTTTTATAAATTTTGTATGTGAAATAGTAATATTTTATTATTAAAAAACTATTTCTTGATAAAACTGTACTGAATGATTGGTTTGTTGGTTGATTTGGGTTTAATTCTACTCTTAGCAATTTTTCAGCTCTATCATGGCGTCCAGTTTTTAATGGGGAAGGAAGACAGAGTAAATGATGAAAACACCCGATCTTCGTTAGGAAAACTGGCAATACTTTTCAATTATGATTAGAGCCAAGGACACCCCTCCTAAAGTGAGAATCGAATTCAAACTAAATGTTGACAGGCACTTGATCAAAAGTAGATGACTAACAACCTCAACCAAACTGCCACTGAGACCAAGCCTTACTAAACTTTCATTTTAGTACTTTAGTTTTAAAAGATTGGCAACTAAGCAATGCATTCGTGTCGTGCGGATGTATAGAAACGTTATGACTAACTATGAAATTCAAAGTGTAAATAATATACTGGCATTTTATTATTTTCAGTATATAAATCAAATATGCAATAAAAGGAATCATTTTTGTCCCAATTTGCTAATATATATGTAACTCAGTATTATGTATTTAAATTTATAGCTTCTTCCAAAGATTTTACTTGAAGAAATAAAAGGTCTGACATTCAATTTCTGGCACTGCAGTTCTGATCAAGTGTGTGTGTTGTTGAACAATTTTTTCCACTAATTACTGCTTTTGGTGTGATAATTCGTGGAATGCAAATTTGTGGGACAATTTCTGCTGTACAACGCATCTTGAAGAACCAATTGATATCAATAACTGCTGCATGTTCATTCTAAAAAAAAAATTAATCATGATAATTTAGCTTTACATGACTGTATTTTACATGGTAAACAAATTGTTTCTGGATTAAATCTACATTTTAACTATCATGCTGTGAATATGAAAAATATTTAAAACATGACAGAATAATAGATTACTGAAACATTTCAGGTAATATACAACTACTGTATTATGTAATAAAACATTTACTACACTTGAATCAGATCAATATGAGGTTTTATGGAGCAAGGTACAGCAATGTTGAACTTGGATTCGTCTCTTCAATATTATTATACCCTGCATCATAAAACTTCATACTGATCTCCCTCAAGTGCAGTAACTGTAAAATATTGATCAGTTCAGTGCAAATGCAATGCATGTATTAATATAAAATCAATAATTAAAAACTGACTGAACATCTACTTGATAACAATATGTCAGCAGGCAATTTTGCATGTTTATTTATTTCTAACACATATTTCAATTTCAAAGACAAAAACCTACAAGAAGACATGCCAATCATAATGTTATGATTTGCCTTCAATATTTTAACAATAGCCGTTAATAAACTATTTTTATCAAAACTGCCCAAGAAATTGCATATTTTACTTGATTTCATCAGTTTTAGAATTCACTGTTGTAAGTACCTGTTAAATTCCCGTCCTTCTCTTTTAAAAAACTAAATATAGTACAATTAACTATTATGTGAAGAATGTATACATTGCAGCTTTTTTACAAAACTAAGAAAACAACAGATGGTATTGTAAAATACTAACCAAATGATGTTACCTGGTTAGGATTTCATGAACCATCATTGATAACCAAATAAAGTCATCTGGCCAATTTTTTTTTATTTGAAAACTGCCTTAAGTTTGCTTTCCATTGCTCCTTCTCAAATCAGCAATTATTTTTTTTATTTATTAAAAGTAAGTTGTTTATTACTTTTTCCTTGTCTGAAAATATCTTTTTTATATTTTTTTGGCTTATGTCTAAGAAGAAATTAAAATTTTTAACTTTTTTAGAATACCTAGCTTTAGTAACAAATTTTGTCAATAGAAATTTGGTACATGTATAATGTAAAATGAGTTTCCTCTATTGTTTGGCTGACTGCATCTACTATCCCGAGAAAGACTGAATAAATCAATAACATAATTTTCTACAAAACGTTATGCATGCGAATAATGTTGAATTTGTGTTTTTTATAAACTTGTTTTGGTTCCACAAATGTAGCATACATTGAATGTCGTAAAAGGTCATATAATATACACATTGCAAGTATCAACTCTGTATCTTATACAGAAGAAAACTTGATTACATAACCGATAATCTCACCAAATATGATCTTTATGGCTTATTTGCATCCCTCGTCGCTATCATTGTCTTCCATTTCCTCACCATGAAGCAAAAAAACATTCTTCCTCGTCGTTAGTCTCGATTACCCAGTCGCATATATATAAGCGTCTGGGATCATCCTGTTTTAATTTCGCTACCAATAGATGGAGACAAAACAATGATTCTATTCTTAGGGCCTATTTTTAGACCAGGAAAACCGTGCAAACATGTCTATACTTATAAAATGACGTCACCGTAAGATTCTCTCTTGATTGTGCATAACAATAATATTTGCTTAATTAATGGATAAAGTAAAAAATAAAAATATTCAAGTTTAAACTTTGGTACAATTTTTTAAACACATTTGCTATGAACGGAAGTAATCTTTTAGACAATAAAAATATCATCCAATCAAACGTTACGCCCAGTTTTGGGCGCAATGATAACGAGTTCAATATAGAGATGAATTAAGACGCACAAATGCAATTATGCGTCTGGATGATCGAGACTACCTCGTCGTAAGTTTATCGTCCTAGATTATGACTCGAAAGTCACAGAACAAATTGAATAATATTTCTATAAAGACGAGTTAGAAAATGTTATTTTTCCGGACCTGTACTAGTTTTATTAAATTTGGTTTTCTACCTCGTAACTCTTTGTTTAATATGGTAAATAGTTTTACAAAAATTGTTGAATTTAATAACAGGTGCGCGAACAAGTTCACTTTTTTTAAATGTCATCTGCGCACGCGTATTACAAAATTAGTTCTTTCAACGTTCCTACCATTCAGTTTAAATGATCATAACTGTTTATATAGGCCATCAACTTTTTTCATCTTTGCAGTTTTGTACAGTAAAAAGTCCGTAGTTATTCTGCCAATTTAGTTTTCCCTATTTGGACCTGCGTCTGGTATAATTTTTCACATTACCAAAATTTCACTGAAAATGTGCTTGATGGCTATGTCCGAAATTGTTCTTGATGCATGTCATAAAAGATTTCTACAACTGTAGTGAACTCTAGATATTGTTTTTGATATCAATAGATCGACAAAGCTGTAGCCTAAATACTTACTAAATTACATGGTAATTAAATGTTGACTTCTGGAGAAATCAAAGTTTATTTGCAACGTTTGGGTTTGCGCAATTTACCGTAACGCTAGCGAAAAATTCAGGTCGAATTCATCGTGTTCTAATTAAAACTATGGACAAACCACAACAAATAAATAATCATACATAGAAAGCTGAGATTCAGAGCTTTTATTTGATATCTTGTTTATTACTGCAGCATTAAAAACGCCCATTTTATTACTGTTACATTTCACGTTGTAGCCTAAAAAACGCTTCATCGGTACCAGGTACCGGTGTGAAATGGAAGGGGTTAAAAATAGCCTACAAATTGCTAACTGGACGCTGAGCAATAATTTGATCAATCAACCAATCAAAAATATGCAATTAAATGTGGGTTTCATATATATTACAAATGTTAAAGGCTTCAGATTTTATTATACGTGAAAATTAGTATATAGAGTATATATAATAAGATATCTGTTAGGTATAAAAGATTACAAAATGCGTAAATAGTTTAAACTTTTTGTATAATAAGTTATAAGCTCACCTGGTGACAATATCTGCTTGTTATCGCAACGTTTCAAATAACACGAACAATCTTCCTTTGATGGTACACAATAGCATCTGTTTGTAGGTGGTGTGACAAAAGCGTATCCTTGAGTGTAATCACAGCTGCACGTTCTGTCATTGTCAATGGATCCATCGTTATAAATAATAAGCCCATCAGAAGTACAAGTTGACTTACGGAATGCACAGTTACTGTTACCGATAGTGGAGAAAATAAATGGTTGATATCGTTCATATGAACAGTTTTTCTTGTCTAAATTGCCTGTGTTAATTGTATACTTTGTTCCTATTAAAGACACATAGTATTCTAATTCTAAATATGATATATTTCGGCTAAATACTGTTATCTTACGATTATTGGATTTTCAGAGTTTTTGTTCAGAGACATTTATTCTCCAATTTTGACGTAATATTTCAACTGCTTGACCAGTGTGGAAAATAAAGTTCTCGTCACTAGTGAATGTGTTGTTCTCAGCAGTTGATTGGTTAAAAATAATAAGGTCAAAATAAGAACTCATGACGTCATAAACAAAACACCTTCCATTTAGGGTTGGGAGAATTTGTACTTCGTTTCGCAAATTTACTACTTTTTAAAATTAGAGAAACAGAATCTTGCATCAAATACTCTTGGATTATCGTATTTCTCCATTCTCTATAATTAAATTATGGAAATTTTATTACTCGCCTTAAAATTCCATAATTTAACTATCTCGATTGGAGAAATCCGATAATCCACTCGTTACAATGTAAGATCCTATATTTTAAGAAATTGTAATTGTAATTTAATCACGTCAATAATTTTGCTCTGATTACAATGTTGGAGTTTGTCTTGTCATTATACTGAAACCTGACGTGTTTCATCAGTAGCACGCACTTGCTCACTAAAGACTCTTGTAGTTGTATTCTACATCATCTACCCTTTAAACCTTAACATAATGCTATATATTTTATAAATTTACATCGTAATATAGTAACATATGAACAAATGTGAACGTTTTGCGTTTCAGGTAGGAATCCCAATATTTGTCGGACGAGATTATTTTACGACGTCGGATAAAGAACACTAGATTTTTTATGAGGAAGTCTTCTTTTCTGCCAAAAACAAAAGCGGACACATTATAATTGACAACCGAAAAGGTGAGTGCACTATAAATTATGTCTTGCACACTGGAAATATCAACTTGGCTTGAAAAAATTATAATATGACATCCTTTATACGCTTTGAGAACACATTAGAGTTCTAATAAGCATAGAGCCCGGTCTAACGTCACAATTAGAATTCCGACGTCATATACACTTAACTGAAAATTTGTTAAGATTTCTCAATATTTTTTCTCTTAAAAGGTAGGTATATTCAATAAATATATGCTTATGTCACTATTATTTGGTGGTTTAACATACTGTTATTTTAAAAACAAAAACAATATTACCATTGAAGGCGTCCTCTTAGAGCAGCTTCAAAATTTTTAAACATTAGTTAGAGATATTAGAATCGAAATATATATTATTGCAATTGTGCTCTCTGTGAATTGGAACATGGCCAGACCTTATATTAATGTTCATTTTATACTCGATATTGCTCGGTATAAACTATTGACAAATATAAGATCATGTTCTAATTCGCATAGAGCCCGCTCGCAATATTTTTTTTTTAATTTGCATTATGTCAAATTTAGACCATAAAAAGATCAATGAGGTAACCCAACACAGTACGCGTTTTCTTTTAGTGAACTTTGTTGACTTTGTGCATGTTATACAATAATCGGCAGAAACACTTCTTTTTTTTACCAATTATTTCAGAGGTTACATTACTACTACAAATAAAGCTATCCGTTATTTAATGCATACATAAACTAACCTGCCATAGCTAACCCTAAACCTATACAGCGCTCAGTATAGTAATCATCGTTACTTAGAAGACAGACATATTGTTCTATTGTTCCACAATTCAATTTAGCTGTGATGTTCCACTGTCCTTCCTCTGGACATTTAATATTATACCCATAGGTTGTATAAAAAATCTGCAATTGAGTACAATGTAACATTTAAATACATGTATATTGATTCGCCCAGTTACTACATTATCAAAAATATGAAAAAGGACCCGGGAAAAAGTTAATATCTAATGTCAAACAAAATAAAATACATTTTGATATATTACTCTTTGTTATATGAATACTGAGTTATTTTGATTTATGTTTTTCTGCATGGGATAATACCCTACTTTCGGACATTGTTCAATTTCATCGTGGCCCCTATTTTTTTCAATGACAGGGAGCCAAAGGTAATTTTGAAATCGCATAAACTCCGACAGAAAAACTGGTAATCCTCGTTGAATAGAGGTCAGAAATGAGAACACAGTCGATAGCTACAAATGTACCTCTTTTTGTATGGACGGAGCTACAAAGAAGTCCCAAATATTCGTAATGAAGCATCCGGGAGTGATTAACCCCAGGGAGTTTTATGCATAAAATCAGCTATTAAACTGTTTTTCTGGTTTACTACATACTTTTTTGTCTTTGCAGTTTAACTTCTACAACACCTTATTCTTTATTTTTTTACACTGTATTTGTTATCATAGAATTGTTGACAAAATTTGAATTCCGGAAGTGCATAATTGTTTTAATCGATTTGGTAATAACAACCTTCATTCACAATTATTTTAGCTATATTCATTGTATTTACCCGAATATAATTGTTACTAATATAATTCGAAAATTCTACACTCCACAATTCAATTGGGTTGCACAGTAGTAAATGTTTTGGCAATAGTCGAAAACACTAACATTTCTGTGGTTTGCATATCTTTCTAACATTGATCAGCATTTACCTGGACTAGGAAATTAATAAACTTTCATTTACCATTTAAAAAATATATGCCATATATATCCGTGACCAATTCCTGTTTTCGCTAGTTAGAACATTTTGAGACGCTCCCACTTGTACATGCAATTTCTAATGCAGTGAATGTATTGTTTGTTTGTATGGTGTTTAAACGCCACTTTCAGCAATTTTTCAGCTATTTCATGGCGTCCAGTTTTTATTGGGGGAGGAAGCCGGAGTACCCGGAGAGAACCCCCGACCTGCGGTAGGAAAACTGGCAATCCTTGTCAATTAAGATTGGAGTCGAGTACACCCTGCCCGCAGTGAGAATCGAACCCGCAATCTCAGTGTTGACAGACCACGTGATCAATAGTAGACGAACTACCTTGACCAATAGGCCACCGAGGCCCACCGCAGTGAATGTAAAAATACTACATTGTTTAAAAAATTACCAAAATTTTATCTTGCAAGATCTGAGAAAAATTTTACCAAGTTTTAAAACTTGATGCAGGAGCTTACAGCTAAAAAATTGTACACATCTAACCACTATTTACCAAATAAGAACACAACGAAGTATTAAGTACTGTATTTTATGTAGGGTACACAATCTGGTAACTTGTTACTGGTACACATTTACTACTGTTATGCCCTTGTCAACAATGCCATGATTACGAAAACGTGTTAAAATTGTTTAGTAAGACATTGGTAAAATGTCAGCTGAACGGCTGAGAAAGGGAAAAAATAAAGACAGTTCTGTTTAATAGCGGAAAATATGCATAGATCCCATTACTGTTTACTACAGGTGTGTGTACATTTCGAGTAATAAAAAAGCTACATTATTGCTGCTACACAATCGAAGGTCGGAGTAGAGAGCCCAGTCGACAGAAAGGTTCGAACTCAGCACCGCAGTGTTTACACGACCGTGATCCATAGTAGAAAATTATGACAACCACGTAGGCTTATTTATATTGTTAATTAGACAATACGTAATATTAAAAACACAATTCCATGTAAAAAGACTTGAATTATAATTCCTATTGTATTTTATTGTAAACATTCATATAGTTGTATTGAAGAATCGAAAGTGAAAGTAGTGTTGATATTATTTCAAGTACAAAATAAGAACACAAATTATTTGTTTTCATTTGCTCTAAGTGATATAAGCATATGTCATCTAATAAAGTAAACATACCATTACGAGTAGCATTACACCCATAATTATATGAACAAATGGTTTCCACGCTGGATGACTGCGCAGGTAAAATAACCGTTGATATATAGCAACTACGCAATGAACAATTGTTTCTAAAAATACCATTGCATTTAAACAATACTTATAGACGTCATATAATATAAATCTTAATGCAATCGGTAATTATTAAGTTAACTATGTTAGCGTCTACTCTAAACATTTAAAAAAAATAAATAATAAAACAAATTGGTTATTTGATCTTTGATTATAATCTTTAAATGACGGCATCTGAAAATAAATAATAAACCGAAACTAGACAAATACGAAAATAGGAAAATAAGGCGATTGTGTAAAAGGTATTTCGTTGGGAGGCTTTTATCTAATACCGTTTATATGTAAGATGAGATCACCGTGTTATGCGCCCCGAGTTTAGAGAAGTGAAAAACAACGATTGATTGAATGATTGATCGCGAAGTTTGCTTTACGTCAAGCGAGCAGTATTTCAAGGATATACTCAGGAGACGTGAAGCAGTTAACAAACAATAAATCGACGAAAAGAAGGGTTGGGATTTGGCCATAGGGAACAAAATTTGGACTGTCATTGGAAAAGTACGGAGTTTTGGGTATGTGGGCACAATTTAGCCTATTTAGTAACGGCTACAATGAGACTTTTTTTCGAAATCTACAAAAGGTTATCGGTGTCTGTATCGTGCAAGGAGCGTGGCATTTTCCGAACACGTCACCCACTATGGCCATCAACCAGGATTTCCGTATTATGACCTGACAACCCCCCAAACGGGAGTTTCCTCTATCAGCTACCAATGTAACGTTTGAGTTTGCTATGACATTTTCTTTATGAAAAATTGTCATCCTCTGGATTTTGTGTATACTTGAATTGAAAAAAAAAGAGCAAAGTTGAGGAATGACGATAGAATTATTATAAGATCATGAGGCAAATTCTGATACTAACTCCAAGCCACATGCACAACAGATCCATTTATTTCCATAGTATCTCTCCCTCATTTATTGTAGACCCAATCAAAGCCAGCTTCGTCTGACTGCAACATTGACGTTCAGTTCGTTTAAAACACACATGATAGCTGCCATTTCTATATAAATTTGCAATCGATATATATCGTAAACTGTAAATGTACATACATTTATATGAACTAATCAGCAATTCTATTCAGATTATCTTTTGTTCCTGTATTTGTAATTACATGTAGTTAGGTCTTTCTATTACTTGGAATTTATAACTCCTTTATACCTGAATGACGTAATATTGAACAAGTAAATTAACCTCAGGCCAGAAAATAACTTCTTACTTTTACTGTCAGAACATTTCCACTGAAACCACCGTGTAGTAAATCGATGGACAAAAGTTGTTTCATCTTCTATTTACATATTTGTTTTCGTTGTATTCTTTTGATATTACCCACGTACAGTGTGGCACTTTTTAAGAATTCTTTTACGGGCTTGGCCATAAAGTGGTTAAGATAGTTATTCTACTATTAATCACTTGCCTGTCAACACTGGGTTGCAGGTTCGAGTCTCATTAAGTGTAGGGTTTACTCGACTGCAATCTTAATTGACAATGATTTTTCTAAAGGTACTACGACTTCCTTCCTTAAAAAGTGGACGATATATAGTGAGCAAATGTTGAAAGTGGCGTTAAAGACCATTCAAACTAATAAACGAAATTTCTTTAACTTTAAACATGCTTGTGAAAAGCCCGAACTTGTGTTCTACTGTAACAGTTAATAAAATGTATAATTTTAATTTTTACAAGTTTGTTGACCAAGCTTTGATCCACTTGTGAATTTATTAATTTAAATTTGCTACTCATCAGTTTAGTGTTGTAATCAGTTGATTTTGGGATTAATTCATGCCCTACTGGCACGTTCCAAACAAATACAAATAGTGGTTACTGAAAATTTAAAAAATCAGAGAACAACAGTTACAGAATTTAAGAAACAAGTTAAGCAACTGTTTTACGCTTATATTAAGGAGAATAAACATTATAAGTTACGTTTGCTATAATATATCAATGTAAAACAACAACAATTTTGACATGCCAGAGTTCTGTGACAGATGTACCTATATCATTTTCGTGTAATTGAGTAGGACGTAGTGGACATAATATCTATTCTTAAAGATAATAGAGCTACTATTCATTAGATAAAAGTGTTGTTGTCTTAAACAAGGGATGTATTTTATTTAATAAATCACTATATTTTTTTTTAAATGATATCGTCGACGATATAAATTCATCTATAATATTATTTCACAAAGACACTCGTCTTAAAATCAATGCTGATAAAACTAGTACGTATACTTTGAACAGTGATATTGATAAAATCCACCTCTAGTTTTCGCAGTAGCTCATGAGGTTTCTGACTCTCAGAAGACCGAAAGGTCAAAAACGCGAATGAACAATATTGATCTTTAAGACGTGTCTAGCCACAAACACTTATGTACCTTCTTATCGGATCATTTTGTTAAAGGGGCATTTTTAAGGGTCAATATCTTATGACTTGTACGTTAAGAAAAAAATGAGAAATAAAAATGTCTTTTTTAAAAATCAGACCGATTATAGAATACAGTGAAGTCGTCTGAAACAACTGAATCAGAAGATCAGTTGATAAAACCGAACGCGTTCAGATAGAAACCGGTGTGAATAGTTGTCAGTGGAATACAAAATTGGTCGACACTTTGTATAAAGAAAGAGGATAGGAAAGAAATTTTCTAAGCGAACATGTTATGCTGTATCAAACGATAAATTGGGACATACCTAAATATTTTAAAAGTATTGCGAAATGTCATGTTACTTAGACTAAGACATCTTTATATTCAAATTATTGTTTGCCACCGACTGCTTGGATGTGGAATAGTCTTCCGATAGATATCCGGAATACGAGTTCGTTAAACATATTCAAGACGAATCGACAAAAAAACTGTTTTACAATGCATGAAGTATAATGTGTCAAATATTGCATGCAATAATGCGCATGAATGGTAATTGTCCGAACGAGCATCTGTTTAGATGCAGTCTGATTGACACTTCATATTGTACATGTGGACAGATAGAGACAAACAGCCATTTTCTTACTTTATTTTCTTAAACATTAAGATCTTCGTTAAACCACATTTGATAGGTTGTATGTCTTCCACATTTTTGTATTTCCTCCTTGGTCCTCTTATAGTCTTTATTTGTGGGATTGACCTTACAATTTAGTTTAAAAGCGGTATTTCAGCAGTTCATTAGGTAAATATAAGTTGATTAAAAGTAACGCTGATATACTGGTTTTAGTCAACTTTAAATCAGCTATTATTAAGATTTTAATTAAAAATAATACCGCTGCAATCATACTTAGACATAGTCCTGGGTATATTCGTGATATTTTTTTATATTTTATATTTATTTTAAATCATCCATAAAATTCGAGCAGCAATGAATTATTTCTTAATTATTTCAACCCCGTGTAAAGGAATGTAAGCAAATTAGAACATCTTTAATATCACGGATAGGGAATATGCACCAGCTTTTCTTTGTTGACCAAAAGAATATCATTATGATTGCAACAAAAATTACGCTTCTTTTATAATTATTAATGCTTCCCTTTTTTCGTGTTTAGTTATTTCAATAACGCCCATATATTATTAACTTACAAAAATTGTTACTGAAAAGAATAGTATCGTTATTGTAACTCCTCTTTGACATTGTAATGGACTTTTTAGTTTTTACTTGCTTTTGGTAGACATTACAGCCGGCACATGTCTTCATGAAAGATGCACTTTTCAGTTATCTGAAATTGTTCAGCCGACCACGACTGACTCAAACAAACAATCAAAATGTTGATACACTTGTTAGTTACTGAATAGGCCACGATCACCACTGACTTTGGAGTTGACTGATACGGTGTTAATTACATTATGAAAAAAAAAATAAATTGACACTTCCTTTAAACCGAATTACTACTCTCTCTATTGATATTGTCCTATTTTGTTCTGATAGTCTTAGTAACGCAGTGAACACTATAATTTTTTGACATAGACACAGTTACATTCACCACTCTACAAGATTTTCTGCATAGCTCGACCCCCCCCCCCCTTTCACCCTTATTATTATGGTTGTCATTCTTGCATTGTTTAAATAGTGAATGTATTGCTTTGTATATTTTGAAATGTGTCATGTATTTTCTGTATGTGTAGTAATTTCCTTGCTGTCATCTTGTTAAGTATTTTGTAAGAATATTGAACGGAGAGAACTGCATAAGTTGTAATAACTTGTGTTCAATCTTATTTGTTATTTTTGACAATAAAATATGTTTATTCTAAACTAAACTAAACTAAACTAAACTAAACTTTTAACTATCTCAATGTATATAAACTCAATCGTATTGACAGAATATTATAGGATTAAACGCTCATTTGCAATAATTCATCGATGTATGAACGAGGTCGGCGTACTTACAAACAAATAAACGGTCGTTTAATACATTTTAATACAGTTAATCATTTAATCTTTATAATTCTGTTAAAATTGTTTATAAATAGTTACTATCTTTTCCCAACATAAAATACCATTATAAGCATGTGACACGTAGTAATATACACAATGAACTGAAGACGAAGAGGTGGTCGGTTTAGATGGCATAACTGGCATTGACGATTTGCCGAGAAGATTATTACGGAAAATAAAAGAAGATAAAACAACAAACAATATTCTCGTAAATTCCGCATAGTAACGTTCATGTGTGATGTCATAGCTTTCCAAACGCGTGACAAATGAAAACTGCAAACCGCATATGGTTCAGTTTATGCTTCCTTTATAGATCCAAAATGGTACGTTTTGAAATCAACAATTATTTCGTGGAGATATTCAGCGTTTTGAAATAGGTTGGTTCTGTCATTTTGATAGGGCGATTTTTCATAATCAAAATTTGACCGAAATTAGAACGGAAGTGTATGTTAAGAACAATCGATTGTTGTCTATTCGAAATCCTTCGGGTAATGTCATCTGCAGTTAAGGTGGGAAAAAGCCCGCGGTTTGTTCGAATACCATTGAATGTCACAAAAGCAGACGAACTTTTGTAAACAACGCAAGGTCCTTTTATCAGTGAATATGAAGATAGCAGTGCTGAAACATGGTGTTGTAGTCTGCATCAAATATATATTATAGAGTTATTGCGTTAAGCTGTTTTTCATATTGGATAAATTATTTTACGAAGTTATACCTTCATTGACTAACCAGTCCAATGTGTCATATTGACGTAATTTGGTATTGGGCCTATATTGCATATTCGCTGGGTAAATGTATTGACTTACTATGTACTTAGTATTTTGTATTATATTGGCAGTTGTACTCATATTGGACTTACATACTATTGTTAGGTACCGGTCAATATTTATTGGTGTAAAATGCAATAGGGCACATGCTTATTTATGCCTGTATTTACCTGATAGGACAAGTTTTTTTTCAAAATATCACCAATGAAAAAAAGAAAAAAATATGTTTTCTGGCTTTTTAATTCAAAATCGAACAGTTTGTTTAACAAGCATAAATACTGAATTCTAACCATATAATGATTCATTAGATATGACACCCACATTTGTATAACGCATCTGATGTAAGACATCAAATTTTTTGGTTATTTTAGGAGATGGGACATAGGGGTTTTTTTAACATGATAATTTGATCGCCTTATGTTGAATGGGGAGACATTTTCTTGTAGTTTTGTCACAGTTAGTTTGGTAAATATTGTCCAGTCTGAGTTTTTTTTTCCTTTTATAGTCGTAGTCATCAGCATTTAAAAGAATAACAGAAATATCCTACTATTCTCCGTTGCTTTTATAATTAAAAAAAAGAACGGGTGATTTTTGTGTGTACTTTTTGACGTCAGACATGCAACGAAGACGTTAATATAGTATGACGTCACGACATTTGCAAACAAAATCATAAACCATTAAAGTACCGACATTTTATCAAAATATCCTTTTTTGGACTTATTTAACGAATATGATCAAGAAAGCGCCTGCCTAAGTGCTGGGACGGTTTCCGCATACCTCCTCGACTGGGGTGGGGTTGGGGTTATCAGGGTATGTTACGGAAAGCGCTGCCGATTACTATAATATGTGACATGTTTGTGGAAAGTGCTGTGTTCCTGTCCTTTGTAGATGTCGGAACAGAGTATGGGCATTGTATCCCCTCCCAGACTAAAAATATTCTTCATTCCAACACAACTGTCTAAAATTTTATTGGGAGTTATTACAGTTATTAAAGTCGTATGTCCTATGGTCCAACCCAATTTTGATTTTAATTTGTTGTATGTTAATGTTAACCTGTTCTCAGCATGAATAAAGCTGAACTATTGCTCGTTTTTCGTTAAGCAACCATTCAATCAATTAGGCGACATTTTTGTCTCATTGGCATGCAACCCGAAAACGACAAAAATGTCTCTTGGTACGCAACTTCTAAACGACAAATGTGTCGCTGTGGCACTGAAAGGGTTACATCGCTTAAGATATTTGTATTGCCAAAATTCGAGCGCACTGGCTAAATTAATTGTCTGAAGCGATACATTTGTTTACGTATAGCAACAAAAAAGTAGTTTCCTAACAGTCGTTCATGAAAGTATGAACGGATTGAGGAATTTCTGGTTTAAGGCATTTTGACCAATCAAAAATGACTATAAGCGTAAACGAATGTAAGATACGAATTATTTTTAAATAACAAGTTTCATCTACTAGTTTTCATGCAGAAGAAAACTGGTTTTTTTTTTTTGGGGGGGGGGGGGGGATCTGTCCCCTTCCCCATTAAAATCCGGACGCTTGATATGGCTGAAAATTTTAAAGTGGCGTTGAATCCTAAAACAAGCATGAACCTATCTTTACTAATGCCAACTAAAGCCATAGACAAGGACTTTAAATCTAAAGGTCATACAAAATACAATAAACAGGTTAAACTTAAAGATACAAAAAAAACATAAATTCTCATAACACTAGAAGTAAGGGTTACGGTAACACATGGTAAGAACTTTCTTCATAAATTATGACACACATTGTTTCCTTGTGTTCTGCACAGAGGTAAGTCGAGGACATGAAAAAGACAATTGTTGAAGTTAATGTACGTAAAATACCGTTATCACATGTATCAACTGTTTTACGTTATCCTTTTCTCTTACAGCAGGCTCATTATGTCAAACGTAATATGTTTTAGAGTAGATATATATTTTTTTTAGTTAGCCTTGACAAAGGGCGTTCCATAGTGACAAGAAAGTGTATAGAGAATCGTTAAAGACAAAGAAGCAGTTACAAAACTACAATAACATGTCTCAATATGAAACAAAAACTGGAATTAAACATGAATATTCAGCATTATATTTTATTTATATATAAGAGAATTATGAATTTTAGTTTAGTTTTCAACGTACTTTCCACTAAAACAGTAATTCACATAGTTGTACAAGTCTTTCACACTTTTTTGTTGTCCATTTCATATCAATATAATATAGAACCACATTTATTTATTTTAAGTCAATTATTTCAAGTTCATTTGATGACCCAGACGACGTTGATTCCAAGTTATGAACTTCAACTGTAGTCAAAGATGTATAGCCATGGTATAGGTCGGCAGTTTGATGGTGTTCCAGATATTCTTTCTGAATGTGTTTAGCTTGTTCAGTTGTATCACTACTTGAAACATTATCTTGACATCTAACATCCTGTTTAAGAAGACTGTTGTACGGATGAAGGTAGCTAGATCTATCTCCATCCACATCTTCATTTCTAATATTCTTCACATCGATTGATTGTTGATGCTCTGTCTTTTGAGATGCATCGATATTCTCAATCATCTTGCTTTCATCAATAGTATGATATTCATGTTCGTATGGGTTGCGTTGTTCACTAATGTCCAATCGATTCTCAATTAGATCAGTTTTTTTTATAGACATACGAAACTCGAACTTTCTTCTATAAATGTTTAAAAACGTGCATATTCCTACTACAAACAGTAGACCAGCTATAGTCATTGAGTATAAATACACATTTCCGAAGGATTCTGCAAAGATTGATAAGGAACTAGATTGATGTTAATCGTCTATTTAGCAATCTTTAAGCATTGTGAAAAACAAGAACAAAAGTACAACAAATTCTGTAGTTACTCAACGAAACAACGTGATTAAACGAATTAACGTGTCTAAAAGTGTATAATGTTGACTTCAGCAAGCAAAGCAAGGTATAAGACAGTGACCAAATGGCGAGGAAAAATCTTTTGTGAGGAACGCTAGCATACCGGTGCTTTAACGTTAGATCAGTCTGAACATAGTACAAGATTTTGTTTACTTTTTAACATATTCGGATTTTAGGATCTCCATTCGAACCCCGTTTTACAGAATATTAGATGTTAATATCAAGCAGAACGCAGGCAATGACGTTCTATGACAAATGAAATTGCAATAAATATTACATTTTACCTAAAATTACACTAGAACCACTCGAGTTTAAGGGCTGTTTGGTGACATCTGTAAAAAACAATCAGAATTTATATACATGTTTTATTTTTGTTTTGTTTTTGTGTGTGATGAGCAGACATGTGGGTACTTATATATGAACCTAGTCCAATCCTATTGTGTAAACAAATACACAATTCAATACATGTTCCAGGGGTCACCACACTCTAAAAAGTAGGGAGCCAAACAGGGAGAAGTCGGGCCCTGATAGGGAGACACTAGGGAGAAGTCAGGGGGACCGTACAAATAATTAATTTCGCAGTAGTTACATACATTTTTCATTATTTACATCAATTTCCAGGATTATTTCTCTTGTGTTTTAAAACCATAACATACTCAGATTCATTTTTTTTTTCTTTCTTTTTCATTATTATTTATGGTATGCAATATCAAATAGCACATAACCTTTATTATTAATCAATGAAATAACATCAGATATAGGGACTATTTTTCTATCTACTTCAGTACTTGTAGCCGTACAAGGTATTCACAAATAAAAATAGATCTTCAAAAATATTTGTATATGTGTAGACATAAACTCATTCATGAGTTCTTGTATCATAATATTCCTAACAGTTTGTTAT